>PVHP010008940.1:0-51748 GCA_004024765.1 Zapus hudsonius
CCCCATCCAACTCCCCTTTTCCTGATCTACTAAATTAGAATAAATGTGTAATTAAAATTTAATTCTGTCCCTGTGTACAATTCTTTGGCATTAGAGGACACGAACTCGGAGTAGGAGGAGGGGGAAGGGAGGATTCCAAAACTCTCTCTCGCTCTCCCCCCGCGTTGCTTACTATTAATTAGCAGCAACCCGTATCATTCCTATAGTAAACAGACTTTATTCTACCTTCGTACTGCACACAGGGCCCTCTGCATGGCATTAACCACTCATTCTTGATAATCCAGTACTTAATTTAGATAATACACTCTAATTCTGCTATCTTTTTTTTCAAATATGGAAAGAGTAATGTTCCAAAAGAAAATGCTAAACATTTCATATCTGCTTAAAAGTGAAAACTTAACAAAATTACTTTATATTTAGAGATTAAGTTTCTCACAAAATTATCACCTCAAAAGGTTTACAATTTTTATATCAAATCTCTCCATTTCCCCCTCAATGTTTATCAAAAATTTTAACAGAAACTAAGATGAGAGACACTGAAAGACATACATGAATAGAATTGTTTCACTACAGAAACTTAATAATGCCTAATCAAAGAAAGCAGTACCTCAAGGTCAGGAGAAGAAAAAATGGCCCCCTGACTTCACCCCTCCCCAAACTGCTTTGTGCCCACTCATTCATTAACAAGTCCCTGAGAAAATCCTAGGCTCAGGCAGTGTTTAACTAACCACTTGGTCTCATGATAACTTCAGGCTAGAAATTCTTAAGGCAATGGAATCCTCCACTGACTCATTCATGCATTCATTCGAGACCTATTCTCTGTTCTGTTAACCATTAGAAATATCAGTATGAAGGCAGAACAGGTGTGGGGGTGGCCTACCCATTTCTTCTAAATCGTTTAATTTTGAAAGCATTTCCATTTCTATTTAAGGATCACATACAAATGACTCTTTAACTATCTTGTCTGCCTCTAAAGACATGCGAATTGGACCACTGGTTCCTAAAGACTTGATTACCAGGTTCACAGTCCTGTCTCTATCACTTCTGGCCCTAATCCTGGAAAATTTCAGCATTTCAATGTTGTCATGGGCCACTCCTGCCACTGGAACCTCTCAGTTCTGTAAATTCTGACTAAATCTCCATTGAAATTCACACCTAGCTGGCTGTGGTGATGCGTGCCTTTATTTCCAACACTTGGGAAGCAGAGGTAGGAGGATCACCATGAGTTTGAGGCCAGTTTGGGACTACATAGTGAGACCCAGGTCAGCATGGGCTAAAGTGAGACTCTGCCTCAAAAAAAATCAATAAATTCACACCTAATCCTTGTCATCATGTACTCAAATGGTTATAGAACAGTACCCTATTCTTCCATGATCACACAAGTAAATATGACTGTGAAATTGTCTCTTCATTTTTCCTCAGTGTGCTTGAACCTGGAAATAGAGACAATATCTCTATGGTTTGTTTTAATCAATCTTGCACATAATTGATAACCTTATATGTATGCCTGCCTAAATCTCCAGATTTGGAGACCCTGGGCATAAATTATTAAGTTCTTTCACTGTAGGGTCTGTGTATGCCTATTTACAGACATATCATTAATGCAAATAAACACTCAAACAATTTTATAGCATAATTCACTTTGTTGATAGAAGACCCATATGACACTTCAGGATTTTCCCACAGATACATGATTTACAAAACATAAGCAATTCAATCATCATTCCTCTATCACAATATTCATCCGAACATTAGCAATCAAAGCAATAAATCATACACTTCTGTGAACTCGGTTTCAATAAAACAATCATAATCTTCGAAAAGGAAATGCCTGTTATAAGACAAATATTCAAAAAGGACATTTCAAACTACAACACAATACTCAAGGGATCTACAAGATCAAAGATACTTTAAAGAATGAATTTTATCTTGCAGTATAGGACTCTTGTGACTCAAGGGTGCAAAAATGTTGAAATTGCCTCTAGTGTACTTTTTCAAAGCAAAGACAAACTGTCAGGACCTTCAAGTACGGGCTAATACTTACAGCATAGGGCCTTCTGTAGTCTTCGGAGTTTCATGGCAGTCCTATATGCTGAGAACCTGACATTATTCAGGTCAGCTGAAGGAAAAGAAAGGAAGACAAAAGATCATTTGTTACTTCATCAGAAAGCACAGACAAATCTCCTGATAAAATGCCAACAGCTACAAACATAATAGGCTAGGGGGAAAAAAGTCTTGTGTCTATGCTCCAAGCTTTAGAAGGTGAAACTGTTGATTTGGCTGTAAGAAAAAAATCCTTTTGCCCTGTAACAACCAGAAAAGCTAAATTCTATGAAGCACTGGCTGCAGAACCTGCAGGCCATTCATGCAGTCCTTGTTCCCAAGAGGGGAAAGGACAGGCAGTGTTTTGTTTTCATTTATTTTTCCTAGACTTTAATCTGTGCTACTGTAGTGAATCTTTCCTGCAAAAGATTGAAAAAAAATAAGGAATACATTGCTGAAATTGCTATCAGAACTTAGCATCCAAGTAGTAGCAGTTTTACAACTTTTCTGATTAAAAAAAGGTATAGGTATTTGCTGTGGAGAGCAAAGAAATTAACGAAAGTTGTTATAAAATTGAGTAAGCAAAACATTATTAATCTTATAACCAAAGAATACACTGTTAAGATTCTCAGCACTCATACATGTTATGTAGAATTAAAGTTCAAAATCATCTTGAACATTTTTCTTTACTTTTAATTGACTTGAAATTGTGTTTATGATGCATATCATAATGTTATGAGGTTTATGTTTGTATTTGCATAATAGAATGATTAAATCTAGCTAATTAGCATTCACTCTTTGCATGTTCAAGAATACAATATATCATCATTAGTTGTAGTCACCATACTGTAGAATAGAATTATTGAACTTACTCCTGCTAATTGTAATTTTGCATTCTCTGACCAACAACAAGATTCAGATTGTAAGGTGCAATTCTATTATTCAGCATAGAGTAACAACCAAAAAGCTAAACCTAATTACAGTCGTCTATCAAGGCCTAACTCAAGTCACCCACCTGTAAGATATATTCAGCTGATGCCCATATTCAAGTCTGTACAAGCCTTGATATACAATGGGCTATACTTCTTTTTTAGAGTTTCTATGTAGCCCAGCTCCAAAAAGCTCCATGAAGTTAAGACACTTGTCATCAACTTCTGTCCTGTTTCACAGTGCCTTATATATGCCACTGCTTTCTGAAAAGACAGGTCCAATACAGCCAGGGATTTGCCTGACAGCCTAAGTGAGTAACTGAACTGAGAGATGGCTCAGCGGTCAAAGGTTTTTGCTCACTAAGCCTGACAGCACAGGTTTAATTCCCCAGAACCCATGTTAAGCCAGATACACAGCATGTCTGGAGGTTTTTTTTTTTTAAGCAGCAAGAGGACCTAGTGTGCCGTGTGTGTGTGTGTGTGTGTGTGTGTGTGTGTGTGTGTGTTTCTGTCTCTCTCCCCCACAGCTAAATAAATATATTTTTGAAAAAGAAGGAAAGGAAAGGCAAACATTACTAGCAGCCATATTCAAGTGGCACACATAAGACCAATTCAAATGGGGTACAAGAAAAAGGTAACAATTATTAGCTTTATGGCCTTTCCAGAAAGTAAACATAAAGGCCTGAAGTTAAATTAATGGAGAGAAAAGAATATCTAAAATTTCTTTAAAACTCTTTTTTTATTTTATTATCCATAATTAGATACACTTAATAAGGGAATAATGCATTGATGTCTCTACTTCCCCTATTTCCCTCTTCCCTATCCCTGGTCAGTTGGATATCCTCCTCCGTGGGCTGAAACTCTTTAGCATTTTAGCATTTTCAAGAACACCAGCAACTCTAAACGACGGCAAGAATAAGGAATAAACAGAACCCTTGCCCACTGGTGGCAGGACCACAAAAGAGCTCAACTGTGGGAATTCAATGAAGCAGTTTCCTATGAAATTAAAAATATATCTTTTTTATGACCCAAATATTATATTCATAGATATTTACACAAAAGAAATAAAAACACATGTCCACAGATGTTTCCTTTATAATAGCCCCAAAGTACAAGCAAAACAACAAAGTGATGTATCAATAAATTATAGTACTCATACAATGGATAGTGCCATACAATCAAAAAAAAGGAAATAGCAGCTACTGATAATGTAGTAATAGAAATTGATCAAAAAAAAAAAAAACCCAGTAAACTGAGTATCCCATTCATATAAAATTGTAAACAGGCTAAACTCACCTCTACTCACCTGGAGTGAGGTGGGGGAGGATAAGTAAACTCAAAGTAAAATATGGGTATTTTCTGAGTATATACTTTTATTAGTGTGGTGGTTTCATTTGTCAAAACTCTTCACTTAAAGTTATGCCTTAATAAAGTCAATTTTACTAGTTAAAAAAAACTTCACATGGACAGTACAACATGATGTATGAGTGTGTTAGCTTAAGCTACGCTGTAGAGGTGGTCAGTTGTCTTAATCAGGAATGCGCACTCCAGGGGTGGCTGCCTAGCAATTAATCAAAAAGGCTTGCTCCAGAGGCGGCCACTGAAAGTGCTGCAGCTATATTTAGCTTATATCATTGGGGGGGGAGTATTCATTAATTATTATAATTAAAGTCAGATGGGCTAGTTCTGGTCATATTAGTGGTTAGCAAAATATGAAGAAAATAAGATTTAGAAGCATTACGCACCTTTACCTTAGCAGGGCTTAAGAATCTAGCAGGTACCACATCTTTAGAAAGGGTGCCCGAAGCTGGGTTCCAAGCTATCCAACTGTGGCTCAACAGATGCTGTGTGTGTGTGTGTGTGTGTGTGTGTGTGTGTGTGTGTGTGTGTGTACTTAAAATGGCAGAGCTAGGATTTCACTGTGCCTTTGCTTGGTACCCACCAGCTACTGTTCATATGCAATGGTGCTTATTTTGACATCTGTTCTCATTGTATACTGGCAGCTCTCTGCTACTTTCTATGATCCTTCCTTGACTCTTCCCACCAGTCATGGTTCTTCCTTAGTTTCTTTCCCATAGTCTTGACTGCTTAACTTTTTGGGTGCTCTCAAACAACATGTGGTAAGTGTTGTTTTGTGCACATTAACACACACAAAGTCTACCCCCTCCAGATAGGGGTAACACAGCTCACAAGCACAATCATATTTTTTCTATACTTTCTAGTATGGAGTTCCTTGCACATATATGATCCCCTTATGTTCTATAAAATTATCTACTGAGAGACACAGAAATACACTTTTGGTAAAATATGAGTCATTTTCCCCTTAACAACAGACAATAGCAGCTTCTGAGTCTCCAACTCCAGATTTTTCTGGAGATATGTGCCAAACAAACATCTCCGTAGAAGACACTAGCAATAAGATTTGTCTGCTTTTCCTCTTTCTTTCCAATTCACCTTTAAAACTGCCTCTTAACTCACTGGTTTAGTTTTCTTCTATCTTCCTTCTGTTGTACAACCAAGGACTCTCTTGTGACCTCAATTCCACTTCCCTTTCTAATTTTCCTGGTTCTATTCAGACTTGAGAACAAATGGGCCAAATGAGGTCAGACACTGCCTCCAACTCTCACAGTTCATATCAAGAATTGGCATGCTACAGGATCCAAGTGGGAGAGGAAAGGATGATCTCATTTGTTTAGGGTGTGGAGAGGCATCAGGAGCATTCCTGCTCAAGCAGTGCTTCACTAGAGCCATTCAAACTCCTCTCCTCCAGATCCTTCCAAGTATGACATTTGCTTCCTCTAGCTAATTCTTGCTGATGCACTTCCATTGTACCTCTGGCCCACTTCAAAGAACAAGCCCTCTGCCACCACTTTTCTAAGCATTATAGTCCAATCCACTCTCAGTGATTCAGAAATACCAGAAGAAACTAGCAAGAATAATGGCTACATTCCAACACAATGCCTCTGAAGTCACTTGAGATTACATCCAGTAATCAACAATGAATTGCAAGAGTTCTGGTGCCTACAAGTTCTCCAGGAGTTAACTGTCTGTGTTTTTTTAAGTCTACATATGTTGCCAGGAGTCTCCATACCACTCCCTCTGGCTTATGACTGGAAGGGATAAGTTCCTCTGCCTTGTCAAAATGTGTAGGATGTGTGTAGAAGTTTCAAGATGTGATACAGATGTGAACAATGTGACACTGTCCTGAGCTGAAGACTAGATGACTGCTTTGATAAAATATGCATGCTGTTTCAGAATGCCTAAGCCCCCATTCTCAGCACAATGGGAGGCATCCCTCTACTTTCCCTGGAAGCTAACTTTCCACAACTCCCAACCAAATTGCAATGAGCTCACTAGATCACACATCCAGAAACTCAAAACAACTGAGATTATTCAAAAAACAAGTTGTGCCATGTCTCTATGTGGTAGAAAGCCCATTTCAGAAGAATCAAGTGCATATTCCTTCCCCTATGGAGGATTCTTTTATCTGGGGCTGGTTCTAGCCTAGGAATGGAGAAAATCTAGAAAGTCAAGGAAAAATCAATCCACCTTGTCAAGTTGAATTACCAACTACTGAAAAGATGGCCTTTGAGACAGGAAACAAGTAATAGTTTTTGTACCATTTTTTACCTTATGATCATCTCTTAACTACATTAAATAGTCATTTTATAATTTTCCCTTTCTTAGCAGAAAGTGTCAAAATCACCAGAATAGAAGAACTGATCAAATTCTACTCATAAATCCACACTTGTTGGACATGCTTGCAACAACTGAGGAAAATAGTTCAGTATGGTAAAGTCATGGGAAAATCCAGACAATGGTATTAGAAAGAAAACATTAAGCCCCTTCATTTCTATTTTCTAGCTGGGTTTTTGTTTTTTTTTAATACTACTGCCAAAATTCTGCTATAGCTGACTGAACTAACGTCTAAAATTTCAAACGAAGGGTGTTTTAGCCCAGACTTCCAGTGGTTTGTGAAAACTTTTTGAAAAGTCACAAAGTTTTAGTATACTTATTAGGTAGAAAGATTGATAATAATGACCTCAAAAACTTAATGAGTGGGAAAGATCTACCTAGGAAAATATTATTCCATCAAATAAATAAGTGATATCGTTTTTAGATTTTCATATCAACTCTATTTTCCAGAAGAAATTGAATCTAAACATACCAGGTGGCCATAAGTGAAAAACAAAGTTGAGAGGAAGCATGATATTGTTTGGTAAAATTCCAAATTCAGTGTTTGACAGCTAATGTGTATTGAACTATTACTGTATGTCTAGCAGTAATTTTGTATCTTTTCAAACATGACAAAGCAGACCCTTTTCTTCCCAATCCCACCCCTACTTTAGGAAAGGGGCAGATTGAAAATCTAATATTATAACCCTGATTCACCAGCCTCAGTCTTTCTAGAATGTTCTAGTGGATTTTCCATGTGATAAGCATTATTTTTGCCAGTTCAAACTTGCTAGAATGAACAAGAACTGCAGGCCTTCTTGAAACTTCAAATAAATTAAATAAATGGAATCAGGCTTAAAGGCAAATTAAGCCAAGATGTCTAGGCTTAAGAAGTTTAGAATTATTGAAAAGTTTTGAAAGGACTAGAAATTCTAGAGCATCCTTTATTCTGCTACTAAAAGTTGAACCCAGCCCTACCACTGACCTACATACACAGCATTTTGTATTTTTTATATATATAAATATTGAGATAGGGTCTATGCAACTGCCTGGTAGGAGTAAAGATATTGTAAAGGGGCATCTGTGTGTGCTGTTCCCTTTAACTATCAGACTATGAAACAATGGATCCACTGGGAATTGTAATGTCCTCAGAGGTCTCATGCTAGGATAAAGAAAAAGATGGTGGTGGCCATGGCTTTTTGTCCCTTGAACTAGTAACATTGAATAAATCTCCTTTTAATGCTTTCACTATCATTTACTATTTCGTTGGCCTACTGAGGACAAGTTACTGAGTATAACTTGATAGGGTTACCAGGGCCCAGGATCTGGCCCTAATAAATTAGGTAACAACTACATTCTGGCCTTGAACTTGTAGCCCAGGAAGGTCTTGAACTTTTGATCCTCCTGCTTCAGCCTCCCAAGTAACTGGAATTGCAGGCCTAATTCAGTAGTTCCAGCTTGGAGCACACTATTAAAGAATAAATATTAACACATTGGATTTGGCCTATAGTTTTTAGATAAGTTGGAGTCATTTAAAATCTAAACTCATTAAAAACCTGTCATCAACACAAAGCTTTATGTAAATGGAGGGAACCTGTATATGGGCAAATAGAAATGCACATTCATATTTGTTAACTATAATACAGCAAGCTCAGTTTGTGGCTGTATAATTATTGTCCAGTTGTTTGCTAATGTGAATTGGGACTGCTTCTTTGACATAAGTGACTTTCTGGGTAAAGTATTGTCATAGTCAGTCACACGCCACTGGGATGAATCTCTAAACCAGGGACAATTTTGGGGAGGAAAGTATTTATTGAAGTAACAGACCCAGGGGAAGTTAAGGAAAAAGGCTGGCTCCCTTTCACAGAAGCAAGCAGAGAGAGAGAAACCTACCACCAGCACCTGAAGCAAGCACACTGTAACACTGTAATTCACAAAATGCAGAACTGCCAGACCTGGGTTTCTGGCTGCTGTTTTGCATATGTATCCCTAGAATTTTGCATCCAATTTAGAAAAGGTGTCATGACCCCAGGAGGCCAGGCCAAAGTCACACTTCCTCCAGCCAGAAGACTGGAGACAATTCACAATTATAATAAATTCTATTGGGGGACATTTACTCAAAACTACCACAAGTATCTAGTGGTGAAATAGTTTAGGAATGACAGGGCCCTAAAAGTAAAAGTGGGGAATGTTCTGGAGCCTGTAAGGGAGAATCTGAGTCATCCTTATCTCCTTCCCCCAAAAGGAGTCCTTCTACTGTTTTAGAGGTCAGAAATGCCTGGCTTTCCTTATTTCTTCTTTCCTAAAGTAGTCCCCCTTTTCTGTAAGAGATAATCATGCCCTACCAACATGGTTACACCCTTCCTGGAGGATTAAGATTGCCCCTTTGCAAAAAAAAACTTGATGCCCTACCTAGAAACCTGGCAATAGGGCAGGTACTTAGTAAGGAGTGGTTAGTTCAGCCCCATTCAGTCCATAAAAGACCCTAATTTGGGTCTCTAGGTGGGCTTTCTCATTCTCCAGGAATCCTGCTCCTGCCCAACTGTATTCTATCCTCTTCTTAAGCTCTATCTGTATAGGAAAATCTTTCTAAGCCTTATTCTCTGGTCTGCGAGTTTTATTTGTCAAAATTCCCAAGACAAAAACATGAAATGTAACTGAAATAACAGTTAGCTCACAATTCAGGCTGTGGGCTATTCCATGCTTTCCTGGCTCCCTCTTCTTGCTCAGCCTTCCTGAGTACAATCTCACAACTTCATAGCAACACTAATAAAGGAAGAGTCAAAATTCAAATGAGCTGTGTTCATTGTTAGCTGCTCTGTTTAAAGATTTGTTTAGAAAGCAGCTGCTGTAACAAATGTTTACTATAAGGCTTTGAGGGGAACAGTACAACTTAAAGCCATTAGATAATATATGATGTAACAGAGACAGGGATGTGCCATGTTCCTGTTACTTAAGCTTCAATACAGGAAGGAGCTGGACAAAAATTCTCAGAAAGAATATTCAAATATACATACCCACACCTAAATTCACACACCATAAAAATGAACATGGATATAGGGATGCCTTTAAAAAAAAATCAAGCTGTTTTGCCTAAAGAGTTTTTCTTAATCATTACCTTACAATTATTTATGTATGTATATATGTACCTTTGAAGGTATGTATACATGCATGCACACATACATGTATGTAGCATTGTATTATGTAGGCCAGATTGAACTATTACTCAAAATCCAGTATGCCTCATCCTCCTCGTCCTTCTATCTCCAATAGCTGAGTGAAAGTATTATATGCTTATGCTATTTTACCTATGTTTAAATTTAAATAAAATAAAATCATAAATAATATCAGTATTATTTTAAATGTTTGTCATATATCATAGTAATATATAGTTAAAAGTATTCTTTAAGATAAAACCACATTTTTACCTATTTGATAGATTGATTGATTGATTGAGAAAAGGTCTTGTCTTGTAGCCCAGGCTGAACTTGCCCTCACTATCTATCCTCCTAACTTAGCTTCCCTTTAGAGTGTTAGGATTATATGCATGTGTTACGAAACCTGGCTAGTTTCAATGTTGTATAGTTTTTTTTAAAGATTCATCCATACATTTGTCTATTCATTCAACATTTATGGAACACTGTTGTATAGTTGTTTCCTTTAGGCATGAGATGACCTTCTAGAAGCAGAGCTGCTATGGTGACCTACTGAAGACCTTAGCCCACAGTCAGGACAAGGAAATAAATAGAACTATACATCAAATAGCTGGGTCTAAGGTAATGCTAATAAAATTGTTAACATTCTCTCTTAGGAAATTGTTTTTATAAGGAGGCCTTCCAGAGACTGTCTCTTGAGATTCCAATTACGACTTCCAACTCAAATGCACAGTGATTTTATAAATTGTTTGAAAGTGGGTGGTTTCAGTGGTTACACTCTTATTTATGAGGAATTCCAATGACTTCATTTATTCACCAAGCTAGACTTGACTTTCTTTGGTCTGTTCCGCTCCCTCCCTATTTGGGAGTGAACAGATCTTTCTTTTATACCTCTCCATTACAGTCATGAAATAAGCATGTACTATATGCCAGGAACCATGCCATATAAATCCATATAACTGGAATGCACTGACAACCAGAACAACTTTCTGTCCTCTTTTAGTCTGCAAAAAATATTAATAGTAATTAAATATTCAGGTGCACTTTGGTAAAAGGGTGAAGGAAACCTACAGGAAGCCACAAACACACACACACACACACACACACACACACACACACACACACACACATATATATAACATATATGTGTGTGTGTGTGTGTGTGTGTGTACAGAGAGAGCAAGAGAGAGAGAGAGAGAGGAGAGAGAGAGAGAGAGTCAATACAAGAGATACAGCTCTCACCTACAAGGGAATAAGAGGTAGTTTATTGAGCCAAATATGAGCGAGCATGGCCCAGGAACACAGATTTAGTTTACCCCAATTCGATGTTCCATGAAGGTTTTCTAGTTACAGAACAAAAGAAAGTCAAGATGTTTTCCAAATACACTGGCATAGTTGGTTTATACCAAAGTGGAGAAGTATCCACCACAGGCTTCAGATGTTATCTGATGACATTCTTAGCCCTTAGGATGGTAGAATCTTGTGGTCTGTTAGTATAATCCAAAAAGCATGAAACTGATCAACTGATAGTCACCAGGATGTTAGGTCACATACATAGGTGGGCAATAAATGGCTATTAAGGGGGCTAACGGTTAGCCCAAGGTAATTTGGCTCTGATCCTGCTGCATTTCATCTCTCTGTGCTCCCAGGAGTCCATTTAGCCTTCTGCGAAGGCGATGGAACAGATGCAGCATTTTTCTAGGAACTTTAGTTCACAAGGGAAACACATCAGATGGACTTTGAGAAAGTGAAGCTGAAGCAAAGACCTACAGGATGATGGGAGGATACTGGGGGAAAGTGGGCAGAGCATAGCAGGATAATAGTTAAGCACATGCAAAAATAGCTCTGAAGCAGAAAAGAATGTGGGACATTAGGAATCCTAAGAAGACCAATATTGCCGAAATCTGGGGGAGCACAGAGGAAGAGTGTCTCCATGGATCAGGAAAGGCCTGCCAAGCATTAGTGGAGGGAGGGGGAATGACTCATGATGGGGTCCTCCACATTATATGAAGTATAGAAAACTTCAGGCTTCTATTTATACACAGCATATGGAACAGATTCATTTGTCTCTCATAATTCCTGAAACTCTACTAAGGTGACAGAATAGAAATTTGAAATGACATTTACTCAAAAGAAAAAAAAAAAGAGTAGAAAAAGAGGGAGAAGAAATAAACCATTCAGAGCTCCTGTATTTTGAATGTCTTGGAAATAATGTGGTGGGGTTAGTCAATTTAGGAGACCACTGAACCCCCAAGTTATATTAATGAAAATGGGGGAGGAAGAACAAAAAGAGAGGGAGAATCTAAGAGGATATGTGTAAATTTATGCAGCCAAGAACTCAGAAGTTTTACACTCCAGGTTCCTTGAAAAGCTGAAATTTGGATGAAAATACACAGCTTTGATATAAATCTTCAGAACTCTAAGCACCTACTCCTCCATCCCATGAAGTCAAACCTCCTAACCATGTGCTGCTTAGCCTGGTTAACTGGAGGGTCAACCCAGGAGAAGCTGCACCAGACCTTGGCATTGGAAAGGGGTCAAGGAATTGAAAAGAAAGACCATCAAGTTCATAGTCAGCACCCAGGAAAAAAGTAAATCCCTAATTTCATGCCTGCCACTTTCTCCTGACAACTCATTTAAAAAGCACTAGATTATATTTGATTTTTTACTACAGAAGCAACTTGAACTTCAACAAAGTATACAGTTACTAAATTGGTCGTCAGTTTTGTCATCCGTATTCATCAACATCCTTTTTTGCTTGCATGTGTTTGTTGGTTTTGTGGTGGTAGAGACTGGAACCCAGGATCTTAGGCACACTAGGCAAACGTCCTACCATTGAGAATCACAGCCAGCCCTGTCATCTGTCATTGTGTTCATATGCCAATTATAACCACACCAATTCAACATGCTTTTCTTTCTGGTTTCCCTGTCAACAAGCAACTTGAACTCACACAGTCCAGTGTCAGTGTGGACAAAAATGACAGTCTTCTATTTCTTTGGCTCATTCACTGTTCTTGGTTTTCTCAATGCTAACAGGCAAAACTCAGTTAATTACAGAATTCTCAGGACTATATGAACTCATATTTACCCAGCTCTCCTTTACCTCCATTCTGAACTTCTTTAACCAAGATGACCATTCTCTCTGGAAATGAACACATCCCAATTTTCCAGTACAGAGCCAGTTTCATTAAATTTAACTCCGTATAATGAAGACACAATATGATTTATTTGTATATCTCTTTAAAGCTTCCCATAACAAAAGTTCACAGACGATTTTTTAAATGTTGTGTCCTATCTTTTTTAGACTGCAAAAACATATTGTTGACACTACCTATTTTGAATTTACCATCCTCTTTCACAGTTGGACAATTTGCAGAAAACTTGTTTGAAATGATGAAAATAAACAGCAGTAAATTTCTTCATCTGCTTGAGTGCTAACATTGCTTTCCCTTTCTTAGAGTCACAATGTCAATTACATTTTTCTTAAATGTTAACATTGTTACCTTGCCTTCACCTACTCAGCTTAGCTATTTCCACACTGGTTGTGCTCCAAGACTTCATCATTATGATCCTTATCCCTGGAACAATCCCTTTCAATTACTTCTGAGGTAATCAATAGATCAGAAGACAAAAAACTGCTCAAACTTAAGTTTTTTTTTTTTTAATTTTATTGGAAACTGCAATACACAAACACACTGTAATTCACATTCTCCTCTTTTCCTATTAGCCCACCCCCCCATCCAGCCCATTCATTTAATTATTGAATGATTTGCCATTACTTAAATATCCGGTGATTTCCCATTGTCTGGCTCCAGTGGAAGAACCAGAAAACTGGACCATGTGGGCCTGCATTCATTCATCACAGCAGGCTGCCCTGGTTCCCATCTAATCACCTTCAGTCATTTAAATTTCCAGCTTGCCTTGGGACACATTTCTTTTTACATTCTAACTTTAGCCAAGCCACTCCCTTACTTTCCCTAAAGCTTCCCTCTGGCTCTCCTATTACTTGCTCTACTTTTCAGATCCAGTTCAAAGCTTAGTGTACACCAGCTCCTATACCTATGATCTGGCTTTTATTCAAATTATAGAAACAATTGTCCAACAATTTTTCAGCCATTACTTATTTGGAATCCACCTTTTGGTAATGGATTCAAACTAAATGATTGCACCACCAAAAATATTGCATCTGTACACTTAAATACAACAAATGGAAAGACAGATGGAAAGATGATAGTTCATCAAGTGACACATCCATTTATAATCATCAACTGTTTTCTAGGCATTTAATATGACCTGTGTGTTAAAATTCAGAGGTTAAAGATACAGGCTTCTAAAATACTGAGGAAAACAAAAAGACATATTTATCTGCATGAAATCAATACACATATTCTGGATGTTGGGATTACTGAACTTGGATTCTGGGGATCCAAACTCAGGTAGTCAGGTAGGTAGGTGGCAAGTGCTTTATCCATTGAACCATTTCCTCAGGCCCCAGTGAATATTGTAAAAATAGATTTTAATTTATTTAAAAGCAGAAAGGGAAGAGGAGAAAGATAGAGGGAATGGGAGAGAAGAAGAGGGAGCGAGAGGGAGAGAGAGAATGGGCACACCGGAGCCTCTTGACACTGCAAAGAAACTCTAGATGCATGGCCACTTTGTACATCTGGTTTGAAGTAGGAAGTGGGGAACTGAACCCTGGCCAGCAGGCTTTACAAACAAGTGCTGATACAGGTTACAGATAATTATTATTTGTAAGCAACACACACAGAGAGAGAGTTTTGGAATCCCCTCCCCCCTACATCCGAGTTCATGTCCTCTAATGCCAAAGAATTGTACACAGGGACAGAAATAAATTTTAATTACACATTTATTCTAATTTAGTAAATTAGGAAAAGGGGAATTGGATGGGGAATTTTCCAGTTACCATATGGGAAGTTACAGAGTTCTCCAGCCACCAGTGTGGGAGAACACGTGTCAGAGAGTTCAACAGAACTTATTATTTAGCTAAATAAGCAGCCAAAGAAAAGATAACAGAAAGCTCCCTTTATGAGAAAGAGAGATTCATGAGAGGAAAAGTCTGAAGCCTGCCCCCGACCCCAGCCATTAGCTGGGGTAGGGGTATAGGCCTTACCTCACTGAGGCCTGGGTCAGCAGTTCCTTCTACTCCATTGCCACATGGAAGAAGAAAGAGAGCCCACTTCCTCTAAGGGAAGAGAATTTAAGTTCTTCTCAGGTGAGTCAGAGAGACAGCTGATTGGTTCATATTTGACCAATCAGTTTTACCACCTAGGTTGTAGCTCTAACTAGACACCTCCCACTCAAGGGGGGTGGTTGTTCCCTGCAGGGTTCTGCCCATCACAGTGTCTTTAATTGCTGAGCCATCTCCCCAGCCCCCAGTGAACATTTTTAAAATTAATAGAACTATTTTTTTTCCACATAAACCATGGTTTTTATAAAACAGTGATTAATTTCTAAACCCATAAAGACATGTTTAAGGCAAACTTAAATATTGAATATATAATAAGAATTAAATCTAAATCAATACTGATGAAAGTGATTGACATAACTAATCAGAAATTGCATAGTCTTTTGTTCTTGAAGAAAAGATGAGAAAAGGAAACAGACTTCTGAGGAGATTAAGTTGGTTTAATTTATCCCTGGCACCTACAGTAACTCAGTAAGCATTGTAAAAGGAACTTCCTCATGCTTTTGTCAGGCTTATGCTGTTGGTGACATCAATTCTACATGTGATTTTTCTTCAGATAATGCAATTTTCCATTCGATTGGGTCAATCACCCATAGAATAATTATTCTCTTGCTTATTCCTTACAGCCTGAGCTGGAAACACACCTAACAAGAATGTCAAGACTATCCTGAGGAATAATGAAATTGGAATAATGGGAGGAAAAATGATCTAAAGAATGCTTATTAGCCAGGAAGATGACTCAGGAGTTTCTGACTGTGACACTATTGTCACTGGCTTCTCTCAACGTCTCTTCCCAAATTCTTTTGCTGTCTACTCTTTCTCTACTGCAAAGGCTGGAGAGTCTCAATTATCTTATACAGCCAGTGACTGCCATGCAGACATTTTTGGCCAATATTTGAGAAGATATCTAAAGGGAAGAGTTTTCTAACCAGCACTAAAAGGTACCTGGGAGAGTGAAATTTTTTTTTCACCTTCCTTTCACATCTTTAGCTAAAAGGTCAAAAGCCACTGGCTAGAGCTCATGATTTATGTCAGTCATAGAATAATTTGCTTTCATGTGTAAGGTCCTTGGTTTCCAGCCCAGAAGCAGGCACATACATGCAAAATGTTACCACCTGTGATTGATGTTGCAGAATAAGCAAGAGTACTGATCTGTAATTGTACCAGGAAACTCTTCCATAGCTCTCCACTATTTGTCTCTAGACTTGCTTTTAGAACAAAGAGACCATCACTCATGCCCAGCAGTCCTCCATGTGGTGTGGAAAAGAAGTCAACAGTAAGGAGAGCTTGGGATGGCAGAGTTCCTTAGCCTAACAGTGTGTCAGTTAATAAATTGAAGCTATTGTATAGTAGATGGGAAAAACACTCTTAGGGACATAATTAGAGCTACAGAGTGTTTTGGGGTGTGTGTTCAGGACAGAACCAAGGAACCTTGCTTATGGAAGATAAGCAGTCTACTGCCAAGCTTCATATAACCACAGTCTTTAGCTAGCCTTTTATGTTGAATGGGATGTTCACAGATCTGATTCTGCCCAGATAGAAGATAAGGATTTAGTTTTTAAAATCTATAAGCCAGGTGTTGGTGATGCATAACTTTTATCCCAACGCTACACTGGGGAGGCAGAAAAAGGAAGGTAACTCTGAGCTTGAGTCCAGCCTAGGGCTAAGGAGTGAGTCCCAGATCAGCCTTGGCTACAGTGAGACCAGACCTTGAAAAACAATGGCAAAACAAAATAAAACCCAAGTAATTTTCTGGAAATTAATGTCTAAATATGCATGAACACTTGTAACTAACTAATTTTTAATTCATTCTTTAGACATGCTCATATAATAATCTCTTCATTTGCACAAAATCTCTCAAATGCCAAAGAGGATCTCTCCTTACTTATAATATGCCTCCTAAGACAAATATTATTCTAAAAGAAAAGTTGTATTGACTTTTAACTAGTAATATGATTTTGTTTTGAAACTCAAGTTTATTCATTTATTTATTGGCCCTGAGGACTGACCCTAGGGTTTTTCAAATATTAAACTCAGGTTCTATCACTGAACTAAACCCTCAGTCCCCAAATTCTAATTAATATTCTGGCAAAACTTTATCTAACAATGTGGCTTTCAGCTTCTTGATGGCTTTTCTCTATTTATTAGTCCTGTATTTCAACACACCTGACCCAAAATGAAGATATGTATGTCCCAGTATCTTCATAAGTAAAATGGATGCCAAAACGGAAATCAGTGCAAGTTTGACCTTAAAATAACAAAACTTTTTTTGCAACATTTCTGCCTTAGTCTGGTACTCACACTTTAATCTTATTAAAGAAAATAAATGAGGTTTTTTGTTATCTTTTTTAAATTTTATCTTTATTGCCCAAAATTAGATACATTGATTGAGTAAATATTGTGCTTATATTCCCTTTTTAACATTTCTCTTCCCATGATTTCTTCCAAATTTTTGGTTTCATTCAGTGTCCTCCAGGACCATACTATTATATCATGGAAAAATTAAGGGATGACAACAAAAATGGATGGGAAGACATTAATAGTAAAAATGGCTATGATTAATTGGAGACTCACTATATGTTTTTTTTTTATCTTTTTTTAATTTTTTTATCTTTTTTTATATATTTTATTTATTTTATTTATTTATTTTCAAGCAGAGAGATACAGAGAGAGAGAGAACACCAGGGACACGAACTTGTGGGTGTGGCTTATATGGGACCTCGGGAACTGAACCCAGGGCCCTAGGCACTAGAGGCAAGTGCCTTAACTGCTGAGCCATCTCCCCAGCCCAAAAATATTTTATTTTATTTTATTCTTTGGTTTTTTTGAGGTAGGGTCTCGCTCTAGTCCAGGCTGACCTGGAATTCACTCTGTAGTCTCAGGATGACCTTGAACTCACAGAGATCCTCCTACCTCTGCCTCCCAAGTGCTGGGATTAAAGGCGTGCACCACCATGCCCAGCAAGACTCACTATATGTTAGTAGGAATTCCCTACTTTCTCATATAATTATCTGTAACCTTGATGTTATTAAAATCAAAGTTTTTAAGGATTAAAACTCAAATCCATGTTATCCTAAAGCCATGTCTTCCAGTGTGCCTAAATTCAATTTTACTTCCCTAAGTTGCAATTTCTTCACTTAAAGAGAAAAACAATGGCACCTGTCCCTAGGGTTGTTGCAAGCTAAGTGAGATACTATATATTTAAAGCTTCAAAGTGAGGCTAAGCCAAAGGTCCATACCACACTTGCTCCAAGTTTAAAAAAAAAACCTTTAAAAAAACATATAAAGGGCTGAGGATGCAGAGTTGTCTAGCATAAGTATGCACAAAGACCTTGATTCGATCCTCAGCACCACATAAACTAGGAATGGTAGTGTACACCTATAATCACAGTACTCAGAAACAGTTCAAGGTCATCTTCAGCTATATAGAGTTCAAGGCTAAGCTAGGCTCCATGAAACCCAGTCCCCAAAACAAAAGAGTAACAATAAAAGAGCCCATAATGAGTACTTTATAATATAAAATGCAATAAGGAGATGAGTAAATACCTTAATTACGTCATAACTCTGAGGTCTTTCTTCAGTTCCCCTATCTCTTCAAGTCTTGTCACCTTTAAGAACTAAAATATATCTCAGGGGCCAAGTCATTGGTTTAGGTGTTTAAAGTCTATTGAACTCATAGTTATGCTTTGTGGGCACATCACCTTTCTCTAAGTTTTCTGCACAATGTAAATAACAACAGGGCTTTTCAGTTGACTAGTATATGTTTCTGGTATATAAGCTCCTATATCTGAATGAGATGCTAAAATATTTTTTTCTAAGCAGATGAACTGTAAATAAATAGGTCAATAAAATTCTCATCTATCCTTTACTATACCAATTTACAATTTCCTATTTTGTTCAGTGGAATGATTGTTCTGTCATTCCCTTTCATCAAGTCTTGAAATCTTGAAAGTATCTTGTAATTCTTCCTTTTTCTTTAAAAATAACCCAATCTTTTATCCCATTCAGACCATTCCAATTAAATGTGAAAATATCTGGAGTCACTCTGCCTTCTCCCCGTATTGCATTCATAAGGTCATTTACCATTTCCTAGTAAAAATAGTTAGCAAAATAACTGATCTCTTCACTCTTTATTCAAGTTAAACCATATCTTCAAATTCCTATTCCTAATCATAGAAAAAAGCTTTCTCTGTTCTCAAGATTCAACAGTTTCCACCATTAAAGCAATGCAATTTAAATTTCTAGAATTATTTTTGTATGTGTGCATGTGTGGTATCAATTGTGTTGCAGGTGTACATGCAGTGTGCACATGTGTGTGTGTGTGCAATACGCACACTCCATGTGTGCATTGCAGGGGCCAGAGAATGTTGGGTGTCCATCTCTACTGCTCATCTGGGTGCTTCCTTGAAATCTAGTTTCTTACTGAACCAGAGCTATCTCTGTTGCAAACCACAGCAATTCTCCAGTCTTTGCTCCCCACTGGACTGGGGCTATAGATGTCTGTGGCAAGGCCCAGCAGTTTATGTGGGTGCTGAAGATCTAAAGCACACACACACATCAGTTATCTGGGTTCCAAAGACATAAAAAAAAACTAGAATAATTGAAGCACCCCAAGCAAAAACAAAAATAGATTGGAAATTGGATCTCACTAAAGAATTAGAGACTATAAACAAAATCATAGCAGAAACCAATAATGAAAAAGAAATATTAAAAACCTCCCTTGAAGCATTCAGTCCCAGGGTTGATAATCAGGAGGACAGACTTTCAGAAGTAGAAGACAACTCAGAAGTAATTAATAAGGATGTCATAGGTTTCAATAAATTCAAGAATTCTAGTGAGCACAATTAGAGGGATGTATGGGATACAATAAAGAGGACCAATATTAGAATCATGGGGATCCCAGAGGTAGAAGAAGCTCAGGCTAAGGGCATAGGAAATATCTTCAACAGAATTATTCAAGAAAACTTTCCCTATCTAACTAGAGAAAGTCCACTCAACTTTCAAGGGGCCCAAAGGACCCCAAACAGATTTGACATGAAGAGAAATTCTCCAAGACACATTTTAATTAAGATTCCTAACATAGAAAGCAAAGAGAAAATACTCAAAGATGCTAGAGGAAAGCAAACAGTAACTTACAGGGGAAAAGCCATCAGACTTACCTCAGACTTCTCATTAGAAACCATGAAAGCCAGAAGGGCTTGGAATAATGCTTTTCAGGGCCTAAAGAAGTATGGCTTTCAACCTAGACTATTGTACCCAGCAAAGTTATCCCTCCTGATAGAGGGAGAAGTGAAAGTGTTCCATGAAGTAAAACAGCTCTACGACTATTTCAAAACAAAGCCACAATTTCAGAAGATCCTACAAGAGAATTCCCATACAGAAGAAACAAGAAATCTTCCTCAGAAGAGTATCAGAGATCAGACACGACAATCACAGTCAGTGTGCTAATAACAGCAGCACAGAAAAAACCCTCATTATCCCTTCATCATGGCAGGACTCAAAGCAAACCTCACAGTTATATCACTGAATATAAATACACTTAACTCCCCTATAAAAAGACACAGACTTGCAGGGCAGATCAGAAAAATGGACCCTTCCATCTGCTGTCTTCAGGAAACGCACTTTACCTCTAAAGACAGCAACCTTCTTAGAGTAAATGGATGGAAAACAGTTTATCAGGCATGTGGAAATAAAAAGAAAGCAGGGTTGGCTGCATTAATTTCTAACAAAATAGACTTAACACCAAAATCAATTAAAAGGGATAAGGAAGGTCACTTCTTATTCATCAAAGGAAGGATCCAGCAGGAAGATATCACCATCATGAACATATATGCACGAAATTTGGGTGCAACACAGTTCGTAAAGGAAACCCTACTCAAAAATAAAGCAGAAATAGACTCTAATTCCATCAGAGTAGGAGACTTTAATACACCTTTATCAGCTCTAGACAAATCAACCAAACAGAAGATCACCAGGGACATAACAGAGCTTAATGACACCATTAACCAGCTGGGAATAACAGATATTTACAGAACGTTCTGCCCCAAATACACAGAATATACATTCTTCTCAGCAGCACGTGGGACTTTTTCTAAAATTGATCACATGTCACAAATCTTTCCTAAACAAACTCAGGAAGATCAAGGTAGTTCCTTGCATCATATCAGACCACAGTGCATTAAAGGTAGAAGTTAACAATGGAGCAGGAACCAGAAAATACACAAAGTACTGGTGCCTGAATAATGCGCTCCTAAAAAATGATTGGGTCATCCAAGAAATAAAACAGGAAATTCAGAATTTCTTAGTATTAAATGATGATGATAACACATCATATCAGAACTTATGGGACACAATGAAGGCAGTCCTGAGGGGAAAGTTCATAGCGCTAAATGTCTTCATATCAAAGACAAAGAGGTCTCAAATCAATAGCCTAACCACCCACCTAAAAGCATTGGAACAGATGGAAAAAGCTAACCCGAGGATCTCAAGACGAAAGGAAATAATTAAAATCAGAGCTGAGATTAATGAATTGGAAATAAAGAAAACAATTTTAAAAATTGATAAATCAAAGAGTTGGTTCTTTGAAAATGTTAATAAGATCGACAAACCTCTGGCCAACCTAATCAAACAAAGAAATTAGAAAGCCCAAATCAACAAAATCAGAAAGAAAAATGGTGAGATGACAACAGATCCCAAAGACATTGGGAGAATCATCAGGTCATACTTCCAAAACCTCTACTCCACAAAATTAGAGAATCTGGAAGAAATGGACAGGTTTTTGGACACCTACCAACTGCCAAAACTTAACCCAGAGCAGATAAAAGCATTAAATAGACCTATCACACCCACAGAGATTGAAGATGTAATCAAAATCCTTCCCAAAAGAAAAAGCCCAGGACCAGATGGTTTCTCAGCTGAATTCTACCAAGCCTTCAGCACAGAGCTGAAACCACTTTTTCTGAAGCTTGTTAGAAGCATAGAAAAATAGGGAAGGCTTCCAAACACCTTCTATGAAGCTTCCACTGCTCTAATCCCCAAACCAGGAAAGGATGCAACAAGAAAAGAGAAGTATAGACCCATATCTCTGATGAACTTAGATGCAAAAATCCTGAACAAAGTCCTAGCAAACCAGATACAACGCTACATCAAAACTATTATCCACCCTGACCAAGTTGGCTTTATCCCAGAGATGCAGGGATGGTTCAACATACGCAAGTCGATAAATGTGATACACCACATTAATCGGCTCAATCACAGAAACCACATGGTTATCTCAATAGATGCGGAGAAGGCTTTTGACAAAATTCAACACCTCTTCATGCTCTCGAAAGAATAGGCATAGATGGCCTATTTCTCAATTTAATAAACTCAATTTACAAATCTCCTAAAGCACAGATCATTCTCAATGGGGAACAACTCAAGGAGTTCCCACTCAACTCAGGAACAAAACAAGGCTGTCCAATCTCACAACTGCTCTTCAACATAGTGCTTGAAGTTCTAGCCCAAGCGATTAGACAAGAGAAGGGCATAAAAGGAATACAAATCGGAAAGGAAGAAATTAAACTATCCCTCTTTGCAGATGGCATGATCCTTTATATATCAAACCCAATGAATAGTATCAGTAACCTCTTGAAGGTGATTAATGCCTTCAGCAACGTGGCAGGATACGAAATCAAACAAAAATCAGTAGCCTTTATATATGCAGAAGACAAGCAGACAGAAAAAGACATCAGAGAGACTGTCCCATTTTCTATAGCCTCAAAGAAAATCAAATACCTTGGAATATCACTAACCAAGGCTGTAAAGGACTTATATAAGGAAAATATTGAAACACTGAAGAAGGAAATAGAGGAGGACGTGAGAAGATGGAAAGATATTGCATGCTCATGGATAGGGAGAATCAATATAGTAAAAATGGCAATCCTGCCAAAAGCGATTTACAGATTCAACGCTATGCCGATAAAAATCCCAACTTCGTTCTTCACAGACATAGAAAAATTAATCTCTAAATTTATTTGGAAGGGCAAAAGACCTCGGATAGCCAAAACTATTCTAAGTAAAAAATCCTACACAGGAGGTATCACCATACCTGACTTCAAAACATACTACAAAGCCATAGTAACAAAAACAGTATGGTACTGGCATAAAAACAGAAAGACAGATCAATGGAACAGAATTGAAGACCCAGCTTTAAATGGAAGTAACTTCAGTTATTTGGTCTTCCACAAGGGGGCCAACAATGTATGCTGGGCCAAAGATAGCATCTTCAACAAATGGTGCTGGATGAATTGGATAAACGTGTAAAAAAAAATGAAAATAGACCCACTCCTTTCACCTTGTACAAAAATCAACTCCAAATGGGTCAGAGACCTTAATATAAATCCGGTAACCGTGAACACCCTGGAAGAAAAAATAGGAGGAACTCTACAAGAAATAGGAGTGGGAAAAAATTTCCTGAGCAAATCTCCAACAGCCCAGGAAATACAACAAACACTTAACCAATGGGACCTGATCAGGCTCAGAAGCTTCTGTATAGACAAACAGACCATACTCAGAGCCAATAGACCCCCTTCAAACTGGGAAATGATTTTCACCAGCTACAACTCAGACAGAGGACTAATTTCCAAAACCTACAGAGAACTAAAAACATTGATAACAAAAACCCAAAATGCCCCCTCACAAAATGGGGTACTGATCTCAACAGAGGATTCACGGAGGAGGAAACACATATGGCATTGACTCACTTAAGAAAGTGCTCAGCATCCCTAAGCATCAGGGAAATGCAAATCAAAACCACAATGAGATACCATCTTACCCCTGTCAGAATGGCAATCATAAAGAAAACCAACAACAATCGTTGCTGGCTAGGATGCGGGGGAAAAAGGAACCCTCATTCACTGCTGGTGGGATTGCAAACTTGTTCAACCGCTATGGAAAGCAGTGTGGAGACTTCTACACAGAATGGACATAGTACTACCGCTGAACCCAGCTATCCCTCTACTAGGCATCTACCCGCAAGACGCCACATCTCGATGCAGAAAATTTTGTACAACTATATTTATAGCAGCTCAATTCATAATAGCCAAAAACTGGAATCAGCCCAAATGCCCATCTATGGAGGAATGGACAGCGAAACTGTGGTATATTTATACGATGGAACTCTACTCAGCTCAAAGGAAAAATGAAATATCGAAATTTAGGAAAAAAATGGTCTGACTTTGAGCAGATCTTACTAAGCAAACACTCAAAACAACAGAGAATTGAATGCTGCATACTCTCCCTTATATGCGGTCCTTAACCAGGATAATTATTTTCTTTTTGCAGACTAGTAGAAAGAAGTGAGAGCTTATGAATAAGGGGTAAGGGAAGGGGGAGGGGAATTGCTTAATCAGGAGGCCATTCCAAATTATGTTCAAAAACATAAAAGCCTTACGAGCATACTGTAACCTAAAGAGTAAATAGTGGGCGTCAACTGGCAAGAGGGGTCATGAATTGCAGGGGAGAATGTCTAAGTCTGTGAAGAATTGAGCAGTCTGAAAGCCCTGGGTCCCAGTCACCGGTCCCTTCCCTCACTGAGCTGTTGACCAAAGTGACACATGAGGATCCAAAAACAAGACAGAATTCTGTCAAGGCTCTTGAATACCATCCCCAGGCCCGAGACAAAATCCTGTTGCTGAAGAAACCACAGAATGCCATCGATCTTCATCGAGAATCCCAGCGAGCTCTGGAATGGTAACCAACCCCTGGATGGCAGTTAGTGAAGGGCTGGAGGGCACTGCACAAGCTGCCAGGGGAAGCTGATTGGCGATAACTGGAGTAAACAGACCATTGGCATGAAACATAGTCTGCGGCCATGAATAGGCTGGATACAGTTCCTACTGGGAGAGAACAGCAAACCAAGAAAGGAGCAATTGTGCAATGAAGGAGGCTGGGCCTGGGGAAGTCAATCAACAGCCATTAAATTCGGCCAAATATTCCACTCAGTGAGGGGGAACCTTTGATTGGAAATAGGGATTTAGGGCAAGATGCACCGGATCCCATACTCTTGGGCTCCCAAGAAAAGATGCACTATGCGAACGTCTGACAGGGAGGCTACTAAAAATAGAAACTAGGTAATCCAGAATGGTGTATATTTGTTAACCTATACTGTTCTAACTCTCCAATGGAGATTGTATTTGTATTTTTCAGGATATAGTGAGTGAGCTGTGGCCCATATAACCCTACCACCCGACAGCGGGCCAAAAGATGAGATCATGGCAAGAGATGAGCCACCACAGTCATATTGTGGAGGATCCATATGGAACCCGGCAGAGAAGGTCGGGATGAACAAGGGATCCATAGCCACAGCCATTCAACCAACTCAGGATAAGCCAAATGTGTTTGTGTTTGTCAGGATGCAACAAGAGAGCTGTGGCCCATCTAACCCTACCAACCCACTGTAGGCCGATGGCCGAGATCCTGGCAAGAGAGGAGCCACCATAATCATATCATGGAGGATCCATAGGGAACCCAGCAGACAATGACAGATGAACAAGGGACCTATAACCACAGCCATTCAATCAACACAGGATAGGCCAATGAGACAGAAACCAAGGATTTGCGACACAAGGACCCGTAAACTCGCAACATTAAGACAGCCTTAATACTCACCCACCACGACTCAGAGAACTGAGTGGAAGAGGGGGCGGAAAGATTGTGAGAGCTGTGGTGGGGGAGACTGTCCGGAGGCATGGCACCCATCAGTAACAACACACTTGGGCCAGGAAGACCGGAATGAGTACTAGGATATCCAGGATCCCTTGCCACAAGGACTAATACAGACAGCCCACGGAGGAGGATATCCAACTGATCAGGGAGGGGGAGGGGGGAAATTGGAGAATTTGGGATAACAACTCATGGTTTGCCCACTAAATAATGTAACTCACTATGGACAATAAATTTATATTTAAAAATAAAAAAAAAGAAAATGAAAAAAAATTAGTGAACAAGTATTAATTTTACAATTATGTTAAAAGTAAATTACAAACTAAACACCATGGTGTCTATAGTGGAGTTGTAAGGAGGCTCTGTACACTACTGGTTAGAATAAGGCTCTGTAAACTACAAGACAGAGTCAGGAGGTTCACAGGCAACTTTAAACCAGCTCTTTGATCATAGATTTCTAGTTCCTTCTTGAAAACCCAGAGGTCCTGAGAATATACTGGGCTAGGAACATCTTCTTCCAGAGCACAATTTCTGTGCACTTTCCATTTGGCCTTCATTGT
The DNA here is from genome assembly GCA_004024765.1 of Zapus hudsonius. Classification (NCBI taxonomy): domain Eukaryota; kingdom Metazoa; phylum Chordata; class Mammalia; order Rodentia; family Dipodidae; genus Zapus; species Zapus hudsonius. The sequence goes on from PVHP010008940.1 coordinate 26,273, forward strand.
CTGATTTCCCAAAATATAATCACTGATGTTCTTTCCCTGTACAATTAAACAGTGTAACATGATCAGGCAAAAACCTTCTGAAGGGCCTGAAAATGGAGCACTTGAAGACTAATGATCTCATTTTTAATTATTTTAAGTTTACGGATATTGCTAGACTGAAGACTATTACTTGAAGTGTATTAGATATCTGTAATACACTTATTTATATTTTCCAGGTTTTCTAGAAGAAATTTCTATAATTTATACTTAAAAAACAATGTAACAAAAATTGAATAGTTCCTACTCTATTCCTTAATGTATATATAGCTGCAGTTTATCATCCAATAAAAACTATGGCAGACAAATCTCAGAGAGAGAGAGGAAGAGAGAGAGAGAGAGAGAGAAAGAACACATGCATAGACACAATTTTTATCTAAGCAACCTGCTTCCCATGAGTTTTATAACATTAACTTTAAACCCAGAGATCACCTTCTGGGATTTAATCAACAAGCAGGTCTGATCACAAAACCCAAAACTGAAAAGGTAGCACAAACCTGACCTCATAAATAAAATAAAATAAAAATTTAAAAAGTAGCCAGAAGATAAGAGAATTTGCTTCAGAATAATCCCTACAGAGCTGAACTGGCAGAATGAACTGTCATGTACTAAAGAAATTGGTTTATCCCCCATACTTATATGCCGTGTGTCTGGTAAAAAAAAAAATCCAAGTTATGAGGGGACAAAAACGTGTGAGGCTCTCACACAAATATCCAAAAAGCCAAAGTAGAAAAATCACTTAAAGGATGAACTGATGAACCCTAAGAATTGTGAACACAGCAGAACAGTCCTTTACACAACATGTGTGGCTTGTCACAAGACATTGTAGTAGTTTCACAGGGAAGAAATCAAATAGGAAGAACTTGAAACCATTTCATTTAGGGGAAAAAAATAAATCAACAGTGTTCCTTCATTCTTTTATACAACAAATGAAACAAAGAACTTTAGGTATGCTGAATTTCTAACAATTAGTGAAATTCTAAGAGTTATTTTTAAAGAAATTTAAGAGAATTTTTCATGGTCAATTTTGAATAGAAAGGTGTCAGGGCTTCCAACTGTGGAACTCTAGTGCTGTATTAATATAACAAAGGACTTGCATACTCCACTTGTCATTTAACATTGGGGAGACATGGCCATGTCCTTACCTAAAGACTGGTAGAGCTCTGTCATTTTGGGATGGTCCCAGCAAGTTGTTTGGGTCTCGTGGCTAAAACACAAAATAGAAAGAGAAACTTTAGAATTTAAATAAGCAGTAGCAAAAGGAAAACAAATTGTTTACTTTTGAATCATCTGGTATTGTTACTCTCAATACATTGAATAACAATTGTCAGTTTCCTTGCTGTCTGTTTCACTTAGGAGTGAGGCAATTCTAACTTTGATTACATTAGTTGCATAACTACAAATCACCTCCCTTCTCATTTGCTTCCAGGGCCCTGGTTTCCATTACTCATTCTTCACCATATCCAGATCTGAAGCTTTTGTATTCCATTTCATCCAAAGGCATGTCCAGCACCCAACTAATACATCTTGCCTTCCTTCTTTCTTCCCACTACTTTCAGAAAGTCTGTCTTAACTCAGTACTTTATATAGCACTCTACCTCTTCCTGTATTTACTTGGGCATGAATGAAGCTTTCACAGTTCTCCACTTCTTGAGGTGTGGTTTGGTTGCCTACTATTAGCTTTTACTACAAAAGGAACAAAACACCTTTGTTCCTCATTCAATTACATGAATTAATCCAGGAGAGATAACTATATATTCTTTTCCTTACTTTGGCCCATCTATATAAATCACCATAGCAACATTTTTCCAGTTTTCAGGGATTACATGGTGGGCTTTGATAAAGTAAAGTGCGCATTGGAATAAAACTTCAGTACTCCTATGTTGAGCCGATTCGTAATCTTTTAGAGGGGAAGTTAGTGCTGTACAAAGGACAAATAGGTCAATCAGGTACCTTCAAGAGGACTAGCCCCCCGCCACACATACACAATAATTCGTGCAAGCAACAATGTCAAATAGCCTCAGCATAGCTTTTGAATTTGAATTTTAGGGCCTTGCATTGTACTGGCTTTAAAATTTGGGGCTAGCCTAATCATCTGGGAGAGCAAAAGGAATGACATTGAGAATTCACCTGGCTCAATATGTGGTCATTTTTGTTATCATGTAGCCCCCAAAATACTATCCATTAAAAACAAACTGTTTATTAGTCAATTACAATATAGATATGGAAGTTAGTCAAGCTTAAGAAAGAATTGTCGCAGAGAGCAAAAACTATACTCAGGTATTACTTTAGTTAAAAAAAAATCAAAACAGGCCAAAAAAAGAGACACTTAGAGAAGTTTGGTAAATACAAATCATAAATCTCATAAAGGCATGGAAATGACCCAAACTGTACAACTTCAAAGCCCATCCTTGTGATATTTATGATTCAGTGATTGAGCGGTGAAGACTAGTAAAATCAATTTGCAAGAAAAGTGCAAGAAAATGTTCACTTGTGAAGGGCTGTCTTGCTTCTTTCCAAATCTGTTCATTTCTGTTTTACTCTTCTGCAGAAAATAAAAATTGCATTTGAAGAGTGCCCACAGGGGTTATCAGTGGAGGGAATGTAGCAGAGCGACATGAAAGTCTTGGGGAGTAAGAAGGCTGAAGAGGCAGCGATGCTTTAGGAACCCCCATGACCAAGTCAGATTCTGATGTGAACAGGGGTGGGCGGGAATGATACTTTATATGCACAGCATAAGGAGGCTGCAGTTTGCAGCTCCATGGAAAAATGCAGTACTTCTCTGGTGTTTGGGAGCTTGGAAAGTGACTGTGCACCAATTCCATAGACAAATGAGTCCACCTGAATTCTGGCCTAGTCCCTTTCTGAAAGCCTATGGAGATATACCTACCAGACAGGGAGGAAGGGAGAAGTGTGGAATGGTCACACATACAGCACTTACTAGGCAGTAAGCAACAGCAATGTCCCATCTCCAGGACATTGGGTGAACTACAGCATCCTCAATGAATCTGCAGTTAACTATTCACCTAAGCTGATAAACCTGACCTGGCAGAAACAAAAAAAAATCACCCTGAAAAAATCACCATCTGAAACTGACTTCAAATGGGAGGAACAAGACAATGAAATAAACTTGTACCAATTGCAATTCTAAAAAGAATGAGAAATATGTATACAATTTACAGCCAAATCCCACATAGAGTTAAAAGGAGCTTGGCTTAGCTCCTCCTGTTCAAAACAAGCAAACAAACAAGCAAAACAAAAACAAAAATGAAAGATCATATCCATCTGCATACCCTCATCTCTAGCTTTTTAAGGAATTTTACAGGTTAAAAAATATAAAAGGGTGTTAGAAATTATATTTTAATCCATCAGTCCTCAACAATACAGAAATTTCTTTCTGGAAAGAGGGATGAAATTACAATTCTCCATCCTGTCCATAATTTGTCTAATAGGTAGTATTCTCACAGTTACCCGTGATTCTGAAAATTTTGAGGAACAGAGCTAAAAGAATTCCTCAAATAATTCTCCAAACTAACCTTCTTTAATCTTTTCCCGTCCAACACACATACTTTTTATTTTTAAGCAATGCAAAGTAACTAGAAAAACAAATTTAGACCTTGCAGTCTGAGCTTCATTTCAAGTGAAAAGCAGCACTAAAAGTGGAAAGAAGAAAAGAATAAAGGAAGTGGCGATTCCCCCAACTAAAAAAAAAAAAAAAGATCTTGTAATCATCTAACATTCAATTTCTTGTCAGTACAGCTGAAAGGACATCCAATTTGGAGGTATGTAGATGATGTACCAAATACTAACTTCAGCCATTGTGGGAATTTTCTGCTTGTGGTGAATTCAAAACCCTACTGGGACACACTGAACCTCCCCAAGGAAGACAGGAAAGATGAAATGATGAACACAAGTGAGCAAAGCTCTCACATCTAGCGTCAATCTTAAAGGACACACTGACTGGGGGTTGCATGATCAAACACACTCCCCATATACCCTTTTCCAAGGCAGAAAAGATATTCCGAAATCAGTTCACAGGCTTATGGGAACATCTCAGCCTTTCTGAGAACAACGATGTGAGCGTCCATCAGAACTCTGCATGTGCATTAACACAGACACTGGCTTCGGAAATAATCCTGAGAATGCTCTTCAAACCTTTAAACATGCTCTTGATTTTGACCCTGCTGATGCTAAAGCCTGGTATCACATTTGCCTCTCTGAGAAGTCTTCACCCCAAGGATTCCCTTCTTTTGTTTTTATTTGTAGAAACTGCAATTAGCTTTTTTCCCCCTTTATTTGAGACCATGATGCAAATTTAAATATAAAATCATTGGCTATGACTAAAGACACCTACTTGTCAATAACAAGAAATTAAAGCATTACTATACTGAGCATAAGGCTGACCTAATTTCCTACCATACAATTTAAATTTTTCTTTCACCTTCTTTAGTTTTAAGTAGTGTGCAAGGTTATTATAACCACCCCAGAGCTGTTCCTTCTGTCAGTTCTGGAATAATCAGACTTATTGGAATTGCTTTTTCAGTTTCTTAAAAACAAACATTAAACACTTATAAAAGTAATGATACTTTATATGCACAGCATAAGGAGGCTGCAGTTTGCAGCTCCATGGAAAAATGAGATATCAACTGCTCTCACTGAGGAAATGGCAGTTGCCTAATTAAAATGAGATTTCTTTTGCCACCACTGCTATTTAGTGCTGAAAATATTCTGGACGGTTGTCTTTTTAATATATGTGTATGTATACATACACTTATATATACATAACATTTTTCCATTATTTCCCAGGGATAAACTAGTCACTATGCAGTAAAAGGTAGGATCCTTTCTCTTGTGATTTGCAAAGAATTAGGGTTTGGCTTCATTAAAAAATCTGGAGCCCATTGATCCACACACATAAATGATTTCCCTTTAATCTGGGGGGAAAAAAAGCAGACTTTTTTTTTTTCTAGAGAAACCTTGGCATTTGCATGCTGAATTGTTGAACTTGGCTTCCACTGCTGGAATAATGACCGGGTGGGGATGGGAAAACACATTGAAAACTTTCTGCTACTGTGGGGAAGCAACTTGGACAGCTGCTCATCAATGGCACCATCCGAAATCCCATTCTAGTTCCTATTTCTTGTTCTTTGGGCTATTTAACATTTTATTCAGCTTGGCTCAAGTCAAAGCAAAGATGACAGCCTGGGTGGCTGTTCCAGCTGTTGCTTGTCCTTCATTCTATTTGCTTTTCAAGGTTTACCTCCCACCCACCCTCAACTGTGGCCAAGGCAATTTCACTTCGAGGCCATGTCCAATCCAAGATCAAACAATGATGCTTGAAACTAATTGTACGCTGATCCAGGGTCAGAGACATTTCATGTCACCTTGTTGTTGCATTTACTTCTCTTTTCCAAGAGCAACTGTCTCCTTCAGAGAAGCTTTGGAACAAGAAAATAAAAGACATAGGTAAGAAAAAAAAAAAGAAAGGATGATGGGAGGTGATTAGGAGAGATGACAGGGACCAAGTGGAGCTTAGCAATAGGGTAAGAATGCAGATTTCACTTAAAGACTTTGGTTTGCCACTTATTCGAAGGGGGTGTGTGTGTGTGTGTGTGTGTGTGTGTGTGTGTGTGTGTGTGTGTGTGTGTGTGTGTTTCATGGTGTTACAGCATTTTATAATTAACACTATATGTCTCCCCAGGGCAACTAACCCTTTCAATGTAAGCTTCAAACTTCACATTTCTCCTAGAGAAGCCAAGTGTCCTGCCCTACTTCCAAATGCTGCGATCAGATTAAGAATGACAAACTTTGCTTCAAGAGCAGGGACACCTGGAGAAGTACCAGAGGGCTCTCCAGAAAAGACTCCACACAGAAGCTCAGAGGGCAAGAGGCCCTAACAAACAAACAAACAAGCCCCCCCAAAGCCCCCAGGCTAGCTCTCAGTCAAATGCTTCACTTCTTTAATTGGTTTTTCTTTCATATTCCTCCAAGTCCCGAAGCACAGCATGAACTCGGGAGGAGAAACCCCTGCGTGGGGAAAGTCAGTTGGAATCCTCGGAAGAAATCAGGCAGAAAGTTGACCTTTTGGCACTGGCGGTGCACAGGAAGGTGGACCTGCGTGCGCCCCTTCCTTCTGCGGGGTTCAGAGACCGATCGGGGCTGGCCCGCCCGGCTCTCGTCCGCCCCGGAGGCTCCGAACAAAGCGGCGAACCTCCCGGGCCCCAGTCCCCCAGTCCCCCAGTCCCTGGCGAAGGAACGCGCAAAGTCCCCTCCCCATACGACGAGCCATCAGCTTTGCTTTCCCCGCACTGAGTTGGTGCGCCTGTCCCCAGCCTGGGCGCCGGGGCTCGGAGCCCAGGGGCGCACCTGCAGCAGCGGCGCCAGGACGCACGGGGGAGAACCTCCAAGTTTCAGCTCCCTGGCTCGCCCTGAGACTCACGCCACAAGTGTAGTAAGGACTGCGGCGGGCGGGCAGACGGCGGAAGGCGAACCTGGGCCGTGGGGCCACTTACCCTTTCCGCTGCTCCCTCATGGCTGCGAGGGTTCCGTGGGCGGGCGGCCGAAGGCGGGTGCTGGCTTGGACCGGTGAGCTTTGCCACAGCCGCCAGGCTCCCCGAAAGTCAAACGCCGCCGCGCCCAAGCTCGCAGCGAAAAGCACTGCGGAGGAGGCGGTGCAGGCGGGAGGGCAGGCAGGCAGGCCGGCCGGGGAGGGGGCACTGCAGACAGACGGGGCGGGGCCGGCCTCGCTCCGCCCACACCTAACCACCCTGGAACCTGGACTCACTGGGACCTGGCCTTAGAGGCTTTCAAAACAAGGGGGAAAAAAGATCGAATTAAAGAAGTGGGGGTGAATAAGGTAGACTTGGAAACCACACACTGTCTTTGCACCCCCTTAAAATCCCTGGCAAGACTACTTGTTGTCTAAATAAATGACTTAGGTGCCAATGACCTCTTCACAGATAATTTGTGTGTGGGTTTAGAGTTTTCTTTTGAGAAAATGAAAGAAATAAATCACGTGCATAATTCTCCACTTCCACTTCTGCATGTCCCTCAAAATGAAGATTAAAATCATGGGGAGGTAAACACAGGAAATTCAACTTAGACTCATTCTGGACCAAACAAGGAGTCTTAAGAAGCATTTGTATTTGTGATACCTCAGTAATTCTCCAAATGTACTATCATTCCAGGATCTCCTGGAAACCTATTCCAAACATGAGTGCCTTAGGGCCCCTGGCCCAGACCTACCAAATGCAAATCGAGCACAGGACAGTGGGCGAGGCACTGGAATAGACTCTCAAGATCAACAATAGATGGAGTAAACAGACCACTGGCATGAAACATAGTCTGCAGCCATGAGTAGGCTGACCACACCTCCTACTGGGAGAGAACAGCAAACCAAGAAAGGAGCACTTGTGCAATGGAGGAGCTTGGGAGGCAATCAACAGCTTTCAAATTCGGCTAAACATTCCACTCAGTGAGGGGGAACCCTTGATTGGAATCGGGGATTCAGGGCGATACGCACCTGATCCCGTACTCTTGGGCTCCCAAGAAAATATGCACTATGCAAAAGACTGACAGGAAGGCTTCTAAAAATAGAATCTAGGTAATCCAGAATGGTGGACATTTGTTAACCTATACTAATCTCACTCTCCGATGGAGATTGTGTTTGTATTTTTCAGGATGCAGCAAGAGAGCTGTGGCCCACATAACCCTACCAACCGACAGCAAGCAGAAAGCTGAGATCCTGGCAAGGGATGAGCCACCATAGTCATTGTGGAGGATCCATAGGGAACCCTGCAGAGAATGACCGGATGAATAAGGGACCCACGGCCACAGCCATTCAATCAATACAGGATAAGCCAGTGAGACAGAAACCAACGATTCCTAACATAAAAACCCCTAAACTCACAACATTAAAACAGCCTTAATATTCACCCACCATGACTCAGGGAACTGAGCGGAAGAGGGGGCGGAAAGCTTGTGAGAGCTGTGGTGGGGGAGAATATCAGAGGCATGGCACCCATCAGTAACAACATACTAGGGTCAGGAGAACCCAGCTGAATACTAGGCTATCCATAGTCCCCTACCACAAAGACTGATCCAGATGGCCCACAGAGGAGGATATCCAGCTGACTGTGGATGTGGGCAATGTGGAATTAGGGATAACAACTCATTATTGGCCCACTAAACAATGTAACTCATTATGGATAATTAAAAAAACAAAAGATAACATACCTCCACGGGGGGGGGGGGGGTATTGCATGCTTCTTGTTCTTGCAGTAGGAAAATCTACACTGTATTCTTTTCTAAAAGAACATTGTACTAGTGAATCTATGTGTCCTGGATGGTTCAATATGTCTTAACTTACAGAGTCTGTAATATCATGATACAGATCAACTACACACAATTATTTCAAATTGGGCATAATGCGCAAAAGAACTCCTTAATCCTAGCACTCAGGAAACAGAGGTAGGAGGATCATTGTGAGTTGGAGGCCACACTGAGACTACACAAATGAATTCCAGGTCAGTCTGGGCTAGAGTGAGACCCTACCTCTAAAAATCATAAAACAAACAAACAACAACTAAAAAAACACTCAAGTTAGAAAAATAATATTTTATATTTCCACCTCATTATCTTAGAATCCAAGGGGTATTTTTTTTTTGAGAGAGAGAGAGAGAGGCCATGCACCATTTTGTGCCTCTGCCTTTACATGGGTACTGGGAAATTGATCCTGGGTAGTCAGGCTTGGCAAGCAAGCCCCTTTAACGGCTGAACCATCTCTCCAGCCCCTAAGAGGTATTTTATGATAAATCCTTTATAGTTTTCATTTTCCCTCTTTGTTGTTGATTGGATTGGCTTGCTTTATTTTTTTTCTTCTTCTTCTTTCAGCCATTTACTTTTCCCTCTCTCCCTGGTTGATTCATCCACTTCATTCTATAATTTAAATGCACTTTTCTTTTTAAATATACCTTTTTTTTGCTTAACTTTTCTTTTTAACCTAGATTGTTTGAACTCAAAGGACAGGTTGCTGGGCTGGAGAGATGGCTCAGCAGTTAAAGTGCTTGCCTACAAAACTTAAAGGGCCAGGGTTTGATTCCCCAGTACCCATCAATGTAAAGCCAGATGCACAAAGAGGCATATGCATCTGGAGTTCATTTGAAGCAGCTAGGCCTATTTTGTCTCTTTATCTCCCATCTCTCTCTACTTGCATATATATATATATATATATATATATATATATATATATATATATATATATATATATATATATATATATATATATATATATATATAAAAGATCAGGTTGCATCAGTCTCCTTTACTGTGACCTACAGCACAGCCAAGAGGCAACCACGGAGTAGTGAATAAAGCAGAAAAGGGACCAGGTCTCATCATTACCTTTGAGAATCCAGAAGAAAGATGTAAACATTATCACTAATATATATGTGCTATAGGTATGATTAGTGTTGCTATTTTAAAGTGTTACTTCTGTCATTTCACCTCAAAAATTGAGTCTGGTTAGTGCTGTCCTTAATCAGCTGCTGTTACTGTCTGAGGGGGGGCACACTATTCCGTAGATCCAAACATGGATTCGAGTTCAGTCCTATCTTCCTCTAGAGTAGAGGGGTTAGTGGCCTGTGATGAGGAAGCAGTTGTGGCCTAGTAGTTGGTTAGTGAGAGGAATCTCTATGTCAATATGAAATATCACTTAAAAATTATTTACTTTAAGGAAAAACTGCAAACCACACCTCACAGTATGGCCTCTTGTAAGTAGTAGAAATCAGTCAAGTAAACAGTTGTACTGCCTGTGTGGTGAGCCACACTGCCATTCTCTTCCTGTCCTGTTTTCCTTCTATCTACTGGTTTTACATGGAAGTTATCCCTGCTCAAGATGCAGGAGCTTTGCTACATTTCTCTAAAATATAAATGTAAAGCCTACTTTCCCACTGTCCAATTAGAAAACTACTAAGAACGATTTGTCGTTTGGGGGAGGAGAATGGAAAAGAAGAAATCACTATTCTGATTTTTTTTTTAATTTGACAGATGGCAATCCTCAAAAATACAGCATTAAGTTCTTTTTTAGACTGGATTTATAGGCACTTGAAGACTTGTTCCCAAATCTTGATGTCATTTAAAAAATAAATACTGAAAGAATTATGAAGAAATGGCATGAGCATCACACTGACTGTTATCAATTTCAGCCCAATTATAAATTTTGCTTATTAAGGAAAGATATTTAGAGAAGATCTGAATTGATATATATATCGTTATTTCGAACAAAAAGTACAGAGTGATGTCATATACATTGGTTATTTAAAATAGCTGTCTCTTATTATTAATTTTTGGTTGTGCTTGGAATTGAACCTATGGCATCCACCGAGAAATATTCCAAGACCCCTTATTATCATTACTATAATTATTATGGTTGATACTTTTTTGATGTGGATCATAGTGCAGAAAGAACCTGGGTTTCTGCCATCAGAAGAAAGTTCAGTTGAAACCTTGACAGCAGAACCTCCCATGAACTACTTGTCCTTAGCATCGTAGTGAGAACACAATAGTGGAAGGATTGGAACAAGGGAGCCTGGCTCTAAGGCTCATGTTCTTAGCTAATTGGCCATGCTGCTGTGGAGAGAGACGCCTCTCTCATTGTGGGAAACTGTTCTCACCAACAATCTTCCTCATGATGGAGAATTGAGGAGAGTAAACTTTATAGAAAAGGCAATAAAAATTGAGGAAGCCAATATTTTCCAATAGTTCAAACTTCAGTCTTTGAATTGCTTAAACTTTGTAGTCACCTTAAAAAAAATAAAGCTCCTCTAAGCTCTGCTTTGGATAGTGCCCAAACTTCCCTTCCATCTCTACGCTGTGCTCTCTCTCCTCCTCTGCTCTGTGCCCCCAGGAGGCTAGATCTCTGTTTAGTGCATCAATCAAGCTCTCTTGCCCTTTGATTGCCTTTCACTTTCAACCAATGGGAAGCAGTGATGAAAGGCCTACAGAAGAAGATAAAAGAGTAGAAGGAGAATGACAGAGAGATATTTATTCCTTAGGTCCCTTCCTGTTGCTGGCTGGCCCTCTGGTATCTGGGTTTTTTGACATGTCTTGTTGGGTAGTCATTTCCTAGAGCACCAACATTCTGCATGTTCCCCAGGCCATCTGTTCCCCTTGTCCATTGGTAAAAGTGTTTACCATTCCTTGTTCTTGAATCTACCTTGCCCAGACCTTTGAAAATTGTCTTTACATTATATTCTCTTCAGGTATCCCTCATGAATGTACCATAAGAGACCTGTCCAGCCAAAGCCACCCTCTAGAGCAATAGATTGAATGCTGTGTGGGAACTTCTGATAGATGTTTTTGGAGATGAGGAGCAAACAAGACTCAGCCACTGGACAAATTTTTATAGAAGATTCATTGATAGGCCTACAAGGAGCATATGACCTGCTTGGGCAAGGTCAAATCACAATTATAAATGGTGATAAGAAGAGGTGTGAAGACAAATAGCCCCTTACTTTTCAAGAGTCATAGTAATTTGCTTAGGAATTAGTAGAGGGTATTAAAAGAGGGTTGAAGAGTATGACAAAATAAGAAAAATCTAATGCAAAAATCTAGAGTTTGACCTGTATCCTGAAAGGTATGGAAAAAACTTTTTTTTTGTGGATGTGTATATGTGTGTGCATGTGTGTATGCATATGGGCACAGATGTATAGGTGGGCACATGTGCAAGCATGTGTAGAGGGTATATGTGGAGGCCAGAAGTCAGAGTTGGGTATCTTAAACTTATCTTTAAAAATTTTTATCGGGGCTGGAGAGATGGATCAGTGGTTAGGGCACCTGCCCCTGGTTCAATTCACCAGTACCCACATATGCCAAATCCACAAGGTGGTAGCCCTGGTGCCCTCTCTCTCTCTCTCTCTCTCTCTCTCTCTCTCTCTCTCTCTCTCTCTCTCTCTCTCTCTGTATCTGCTTAAAAATGAATAAATAAAATATTTAAAAATTTTTATCCAAATTATCTTTTTTTTAAAAAAAATTCATTTATTTATTTATTTGCAGACAGAGAGAGCAGGCATGCCAGGGCCTCCTCCAGCCATGGCAAATGACCTCCAGATGTATGTGCCACTTTGTGGCAGGCTTTACATAACTACTGGGGAATCAAACCCAGGTAGTTAGGATTTGCAGGCAAGTGCCTTAACTGCTGAGCCATGTCTCCAGTCCCTCCAACTTATCTTTTAACAGGTTGTCTCACTGAACCTAGAGCTCACCAATTCATCTACATTAGCTAGCCAGCAAGGCCCAGAGAGCCCTTATTTCAGCCTCCCAAGTGCTGGGATTATAGCTACACTGCCAAACCCAGCTTATATACTGGTGCTTGGGGTCCAAACTCAGGTCCTTATGCTTGTGAGGCAAGCACTTTACTGAATGCAGCACCATCCTATCCCTGAGAAAGAGTTGAATAAGAAGGTGTACAGATATGCATGTGGCTCTAGCAGATTTGTCCTCAGAACCATCACTGGAGTAGTCATATAATGACTGGAACAGAAGACTGTGTGGGATTAAGAGGCAACTGCAATGTGAGGATTTGAACTCTGGTTGTGACAGAAGAGGCGACAACTGATAACACTGTAGAAATGACAGGATCCTGAATGACCATGTATATACTTGAAGAAGAAGGAGATCCTGAAGCTTCGTTACCCACTGGGATCACATGATGAATGTCAACTACCCCAATATCTAATTCGTCCTGCTCTGGCATTCTGATTTAATTAACCTTATGCATAGGAAATGTCAAGGCTTTTCAGGAGATTCCAACATGCAGGCAAGGGTTTGGCCTCTGTCCCAAAACAACTCCAGCAGTCAAGAAGCTAGAAATATGAGGCCGTGGCAGAATAGGGTAAGGGGAGAGACAAGAGGCTGAGCCTTGAGGGTGTTGAATGGAGATAGTGGAGTGATGTAAAAGGAAAAGTACCTAGGAAGCCCTTGGCCATTAAATCTGAACTCAGAGGGACACTGCCTAGATTGAAGCTCCACATTAGAGATGAGTGTTGTGGGGTCTTGGTTTAAATAAGCCAATGTTTTGGAGGTTGTGAAGGGCCATGGTCAGAAGCCAGGCTGCTCCTACCTTCCATAAGCACATCTTTCTTTTTCTTTGCTTTTCTTGGTTGCTTGTAGTTTTCAATGTTACTCCAATGTTATCAGTATAAAAGTAATAAGTAGAATAAAAAATGGAAAAAGAAAAACCCTAGGAATTATTTACCATTTGCCAGGGGAGAGCCATGAAGACTTTATCATACCCTAGGGTCCAACAGAATTCCCTCCAGCTCCTGGGGTCTCTATAAAAGTTTTTGTCTTGTTTTTGTATTCTAGCCAGTGGTAAGTACAACGTGTACTATTTCATAAAACTATTCAGAGTATAAGTATTACTTCAATAAGGAATACATAATTTATAGTAAAATGTCAACATTTGGGTATCTCTTAAATGCACTAGAACTCCATGTTTTTCTGCACAGTACAAGATCTAACCATGGACAGTGAATCAGACATCTAACAAATGCTTACAATAAGGGTGAATCATTGTCAGTTAGGGTAAACACAATGGCATACTAATTCAAGTATGTAGAACAATGGCTTGTAGATCAATCTGAAAACAGCATCCTCTGGCTAAGATATAAAATCCATCCAGGTCACATCAGCCAGTAACCAAAGAGGCATCCACATTCAGACATAGAGCACTTGATACTCACACAAAAGCCTATTTTTCCAGGCCCTTCCTCTGCAGGGAGGAAGGGTATCCAAGCTGAGGAAAGTTCTCTGAGCCAGCTGCCATCTAAGCCACAGATTTCACCAGACACATTCCAGATAAAGTCGAACTCTCCTTCAATCTCATGCAGTTTTCATTTAATTTGATTTCTCAAAGCTTCACACAGCCACCTATATCAAGCTGAACGTCTAAAAAGATGTGACATTTAGCATCTTCACTAAAATAAAACCACACTTCATTAACCTCACAGGCCGGTAGTGCTTAGCGGGAAAGAATTCAGCGTGCCTATTAGCCTGCCAGAGATAGCTTCTAGGAAGTATACCACCATTTGCTAAATTGGAGTACTGCTTAAGGTGGCTCACGTGTATCTGCAACAGCATTCCTGGTCCACCTTAACAATTCAAAGCTCTATTTGTCTGCCTTGACCAAAACTAATAACAGGAATTTCAAAACGAGGCAGAAATTCTGACACTGCATAATCTTTCTTCCTCTTCAGCTACAAATAAGGCTTTGTATTCAATTAGACTCACAGCAGGTGAAAACCCCAATTAGTGAATTCATTCTGGGGCCTCTCTCTACCTTCCTCCCACACACCACACTTTAAGAAAAAAAATGGGAAATTATAGTCTTTTCTCAAATAGGGAGTACATTTACCCTTTAGTCTACCCAAGGAAGAAGAATTTTCACGGGAAATAGGAAGAGCTTGATTTTTATTATCCTTTTTTTACTTCATGATTGCACTCACAGAAAATTCTACTTTACCAGACTTTATTGTTTTCTCCAAGTCCTCAAATGCTTTCTGATGTTCTGATTGATCCAGAAATCACAGTTTTCCTTTCTAACTGAAAACTCACAATGCCAATATTATCTAAAGAATGATTAATGGACAGTCTGCTACAAGAGAGAATCACTTTTAAGTTATATTCTTATTTTGTCATATTTGAGGTGAACAATATTAAATTTTAGTGTGAACAGTGCACTTTCGACCTTAGGAAATACACAAAGTCTATATTTTATACTTTGTAAATATTTATTTGTCAAAGGAACTTCATCATTGAGCAGGGATAGAGGTTTGGCTTGAACATTCCAAAAAGCGAGACAGCTTTAGTTCTTAGAGTGATTTACATAGACTTTGTCAATTGCTTCTCTGGAAATAATTCACAAGCCAGTTTTATTTATGAGCATGTGATTAAAAAAGAGCAGCTTTGTCTTTTGTAATTGTTTTAGTCCTGTCACTTTTCTTGAAACAAGTCATAGGACTTATTATCCAGAAGAAAATACTGAATATACATCAAATAGTTATGCAGCTTTTAGAGGTAGTCATCTGTTACTGTCAGAGGCTCATTTCATTTTGAAGCTTCTTAATTAAAATGCAAAGTTCTACATACATGCCTGCCTAAATTACCCTTTTCTGAAATCCTCAAATTTCATTAAAAATGTTAAATGACAATCTAAGCATGATTAATACATATCACTTGGATCTTGAGATTTGAATAAAGTAAACAAAGGAATTACTAGTCAATTAAGTGAACAAGGAACTCATCCTAAATTGAAATAGATAATGAAATTGTAACATTCAAAAGCTACAGATGAAGACACCAGGTTTTCCCCTCTTCTGAGATGAATATCTACAAGAATCATGTTCTCTCAAAGGCAGCTTTCTTAATCTCCTGCAAGTGTTACTGTATATGATAGCATAAGCATTAAGGTGAAGGGAGGGAGTTCAGGCCAATTTTGCCATTTAGTGGCTAGTCACTTATAACAGGTGAGTAACTTAACCACTTGGGAGAGGGGAGGGGTTGCTGACTCTTCTGTAAAATGTAGATGATGCTGAACAGGAACACAGTGTGGGTTAAAATCATATGACTTTGGACGGTATTTGAAGGCTGAGGGAATACTGTGTTCATGCAAAACAGCTTGCCATGTAGGAATGACTTTTCTGAGGATAAATAAATTAATAATATAGCAAAAGGCCAGGTGTGTGGACATGGGGCTGTAATCTCAGCTACTCCAAGGAAGCTGAGGCACAAAGATTGCAAGTTTAAGGCCAGCCTGGGCTTCATAGTGAGATACTGACTCAAAAAAAAGCATCATCTTTAATTTTTCATTTTAGGTTATTGTAAGGAGGAAAATGCAAGGTCCAAAGGTTTCAGTCCTTCCTGGTCAGCAGGTTACACAAAGAGCCTTTATTCTTTCTTTTGACTTTACATTTAAGAAGGAACTTGGGAGGCACTGTGAGTGTGAGTTCAAGGTCAGCCTGGATTACATAATGAGACTTTGTCTGAAAAACATCCCGCCCCCCCTCGCAAAAAAAAAAAACCCAAAAGACAGAAAGTGAAGTAAGAAGGTAAAGACAATCCATGATCAGAGCCCAAGATGTGCATAGACGTCACAAAAATTGCCATTATTCTTTGGACCAGAAGTTAACATATTAATATTATTCAAAATTTTTAAAGGTCTACTCAATTTCATGTTTTTAGATTGCAGAACACTGGGAAAGCAAGTGAATATTGACTTGGGAGGTAACAATGGGAGAGAAAGATCTTGTTGGAGAAGACCTCTTGGTGGCAGGCTTTGAACAGCCTACATGTGCTAGGAATTCCAAATGATGAGATCTGTGAAAAGGGAATGGAGGGACAAGGATTAAAGTTAAGTGGAAGAGCACTTGCCTAGCACACATGAGGGAGGCCCTGTGTCTTCTCCTTAGCACTGAAAAACAAACAAAGAAACAAAAGGTGTGTGTGTGTGTGTGTGTGTGTGTGTGTGTGTGTGTGTGTGTGTGTGTGTATTTCTGTAGGTAGGTAAAAACCAAAGTAACCAATTCATAATATACCAAATATTGTATTCCAGGTCTGGCTCATTTTTGTCAAGGCATTTTTTTTCATATGTATGGGTGTAGCGTGGTACCTGTGCCAGTATGTGAGGGTGATGTTGGATGTCTTCCTCAATCACTCTCCACCTTATTTTTAAACTATTATTTATTTATTTGCAAGTAGAGAGAGATAGAGAGACTATAGACAAAGAAAATGGGTGTTCCAGGACCTCTAGCTGCTGCAAACTCACTCCAGATGCATACACCACTTTGTGCATCTGGCTTTACGTGGGTACTGGAGAATCGAACCCAGGTTGTTAGGCTTTGCAGGCAAGCACCTTAACCATTGAGGCATTTCTCCAGCCACCCCCTTATTTTTTGAGACAAGGACTCTCACTGAACCAGGAGTTCATAGATTCAGCTGGAGTAACTAGATGGCAAGTCCCAAGGGTCTTCATATATCTGCCTCCTCACTGCTGGGGTTACAAGTAGGTGCTGTCCTGCCCAGTGTTTTTGTGGGTGCTGGGGATCTGGACTTAGCTCCTCATGCTTTTGTGTCTACTATTTTTCACACTGAGCCATCTCTCCCACCGCAACAGGGCATTTTTTAAATATGAAAGAGAAAAGGAAATATGAATTTTTACACAATTACCAAAAAATGCTTTTAAGACTCCGTTTCTATATTTAATATTCTCCCACATTAATTTCTTTAAATAGTGACAATCATGGTGTATTTAAGGAATACTTGAATACATCTTCCCTAACCATTCAAACTGTTCTCATTTTTCGTTACAGTTAATAAAACTGTTCAGGAGGAGAAGATTGATTGGAAATGTAAAAATATTTCTCCATTAATATCAGGTTTCTCTATTAGGGGGATTCAAACGAAATAATGCCATGTCGATAGGGAGATTACAACCTACCGGAGGGAGATAAACTCACATGTGAACAAAAATAATACCTGGATTGTAATAAGTATAAAAACAGGAGAAAGCCGGGGGTTGTGGCGCCCGCCTTTAATCCCAGCACTCGAGAGGCAGAGGTAGGAGAATCGCCATGAGTTCAAGGCCAGCCTGAGACTACATAGTGAATTTCAGGTCAGCCTGGGCTAGAGTGAGACCCTACCTCAAAAAAACCAAAAAAAAAAAAAAAAAAGGAGAAAACAAAAACAGTTAAAAAGGAATTGGTGATCAATTTGAACTCTTGGGATTAGGGAGCATGGATGAAGAGCTAACTAATTTAAATCACCAGGTTTCGTGTGTGATTTTATTTGTAGATAAAGAGATAAAGGTGGGCTGGAGAGATGGCTCAGTGATTAAAGGCACTTGCTTGCAAAACCTGACAGTGTGGGTTCAATTCCCCAGACCCAATATACAACCGGTTGCACAAAGTGGCGCATGTTTCTGAAGTTCATTTGCAGTGACAGGAGGCCCTGCTGAACCCATATTTTCTCTATCCTTCTCTGTCTCTTTAACAAATAAATATTTTTAAAAGTGTCATAAATTTATTCTATAACATAATAACTCACAAAATAATTTATAAGGCATAGAATTTTTTGTGTTAACATACTATTGTGTTATGATGGTCTATGCTTTTTTAGGAACTCCAAATATTACCAGGAAATATTGATCTTTATATCCTGCGAGAGATAATTTGCAGAAAATTCTTATAGTCCCTTATCTTATAGTCACTTATTTTGTGAAGTGAAGACTCACTATATTACCCAGGTTGGTCTTAAATTCCTGAATTTGAAGAATCCTCCCTAGTGCTCCCTAGTGCTGGGACATGTAGTGTTTGCCAATGCACACAGTTTTCAAATTATATATATATATATATATATATATATATATATATACATACATATATATATATACATACACATATATATATATACATATATATATATATATATATATATATATATATATATATCAAGGTAAGGGCTCCCACTAGTTCAGGCTATGTTGTTTCAGGATGGTCTTGAACTCATGACAATCCCCTTACATCTGCCTCCCGAGTGCTGTGGTTAAGGTATGCATTACCATGTCCAGCATACACCTAGAATTTTTCATAAAATGGGTCTTTAATGAGATAATGCTGTGGATCCTCATCTATCTATACACTATGTACACTTACACTTGACATTGCTTCTTTATGGCTTTCTAGCAATTTAAAACAATCTATAACTTTTCAATGTTAGTAGATTTGGGTATGGGGATACTGCTCAGTGGTACTCTGTGCTCAGCATGAGTGACGGCTTGGGTTTCATGCTGGACATGAACTCCTTATGCAGCTGAGGATGACCTTGAACTTCTAATCCTCCTGCCTCCATCTTGAAAGTGCTGGAATTACAGATGTGAGTTACCATACCCAGGTAATGGGAATGGAGCCTAAGGTTGCATGCATATAGGTAAGTATCTGTCCACCGAGCTGACCCACTCTGCTGTATCTCCAACCTCAAAGTTTCCTTTCTTGATCATTTCACTTTGACCTTTTTTCTAAAAGTATTTGTTTTAAATTTGCAAATAAAAATGGTACATATTTATATGCTCAGAATGTTTTGAACTATGTATACATTGTTGAATTGCTAATTAACATAAATAACATTTTATTCTGTTAATGCTTCCCCAGTGAGAACACTTAAAATCAATTTCCTTAGCAAACTTCAGTACATTGTTGCTGACAGTAGTTTCTTTCTTATATAATAGATCAGTTCAGCTCATTTTTTTCTGTTTAACTGAAATTTTGTTGCCTTTGATTAACCTTGTCCTAAGTCCCCTTTTCTGTATGTCTAATATATTCCAATAGAATAAAGTGATATATAATTTGGCTATGGGCTTTCTGAATGCCAAAACAAAAGAAAAATCATCTATTTTATTATTTGAATATCCAGATCTATTTTATTATTTTGACAATTGGAAAGAGAGAAAGCATAGTTCTCCAAATAAAACAAAGTAAACTCTAAGCTCCAGGGCTTAAACTGAATACAAGTATATACGAATAAAGTCACAGCATGGAATTTCAGATGGGAAACTGTGCATGATGACCAACTTCAGTGAAATCCCATCAGTAGTTTCATTTACAATGCCTTTCCACCTGAGTTTAGGATGCCACACTAAAGTACACCGAAGTTGAAGAAGCCTACAGGGACCTAAACAAAGTGGCCCAAGCTTTCTGACAGCCCAGTCGAAGGCAGGGATAAAATCTGGTGCAGTTTTCTTTTTTTTCTTTTTTTTTTCCCTTTCTTGAAGGTTGAGAATTGGTTCAGGTTTTATTTTTTTTCCTTAATAACAAGTCCATTTGGGAAGCTATAGTCTCAGCATTGTGTATAAGAATACTATGTACACAATTGAAATTCAATTTATGTTTCAAAAATTATCAGTTGAGAAGCAGGGTTCATATTCAAGATTATATTTATATATATATGACTTTAATGTTAATGTATATGAATGAATATTAACAAATAACAATTTAGTCATCACTAGTGCCAATGAATGTACATTTATATCTACTATTTTTTAGTGTTGATTGTGCTTTACACATTATTAGTGCTTTAAACCTAAAAAAACTTCTATGAAGTTTTTTTTTTATTCTAAACTTAATTCTATAGGTCAAAGGGAAGATTAAGGCAGGAACAGATGACATAACAGTACAGTTTTACTGTGGAACTAAAGCTCTGACCAGTTTGTCTTCCCTACTCACATCATGGCACAATGTTTTTTTTTTCAATCTGAGCTCATTATTGATTTTATAAATTTGATCTGGTGGATCACAATCAGTATGTCATCAGTATTTTTGTGTGAGCATATGTGTTTCTGTCTATAGATGTGCATACAAGTTCACATGCATGCAAGTGCAAGTGGAGGCAGGAAGTCAAAGTCTCTTTCCTCAGTCACTCTCTGCCTTTGTTCTTTGGTGTGTGTGTATGTATGTGTGTGTTTTCATTTGTTCACGTGTGTGAATACGGGGGCACGTGGGCCATGGTGCACATGTGGAGGTCAGAGGACAATATTTTGGGTATCAGTCATCATTTTCCATCTCTTTTGAGGCAAGGTCACTTGTTAACTCAATCTGTTCCCAGGCTAGCTGGCCTGTAAGCTTCTCACAGAGTCTGTGTAAGTGTGCTGGGATTCCTGATGTTCACCACAGAATCCAGCTTTATGTGGATACTGGTGATCCAAGTCATCTTCCAAGTCCTCGGGATTTAAAAAAAAATATTATTGTTATTTTGTTGTTGTTGTTTTAAGGCAGGTGTCATTCTAGCACAAGCTGACCTGGAATTCACTATGTAGTCTCAGGGTAGCCTTGAACTCACAAGCCATCCTCCTACCTCTGCCTCCCAAGTGCTGGGACTAAAAGCATTCACCACCACACCACCTCAGTATTGTCTTTTAAATATTTTAATTTTTTGCAAGGGGAGAGAGAGAGAGAGAGAGAGAGAGAGAGAGAGAGAGAGAGAGAGACAGAGAGAGAATGGGCACACCAGGGCCTCTAGATGCTGAAAATGAACTCCAGAGACACATGCTGCTTTGTGCATGTGGCTTTAGGTGGGTACTGGGGCAAGTACTCTATCCACCGAGATGAAGCTTGGTTGTTAGGCTTTGCAAGCAAACACCTTAATTGCTGAGCCAACTCTCCAGCCCTTGGTATTGTTTTTAAGTAAACAACTTTGGGTAGAACATATGAGTGTTTTATAGCCAGAGTAAGCAATGCTTTGTGAAACTTTTCTTTCAATCATAAAAACAGAGTTGATGGAGCACTAGGAGAGAGCTGAGGGGTATTACAGCTTTCAGTTGAAGTTACAGTCCTTCAGTGTACTTCATGGAGTAAGAAAACGCTCCATGTTTCAAGGGAGTCTCCTCCACTAGCTGTTTGCTTGGGTGAATGGAGTATAGTAGGAATCACTCCTTTTCTTTTTCTTCCAAATAACACGATAATCTTGTCACACTTTAGAAGGGACAATAAAAGCATTGCTGCTGAAATCATATTGATGCAGAGTAACAAGGAGTTTGCATTGCTACACCAACTGTATGTTGACTGTGTGATCATTACCCTTCAAACATAAACTGAGAAATAGTCCTTGTATTATCATCTAACTTGGAGTCCTTGCTAGTGTGCCCAGGTTTAGGTCATCAAATTGGTGAGTTTATATGCCGTGCAGAATGATGACATTTTGGGGCTAGATGATTCCCACTCTTTAAGTCTTTTTTTTCCTTTGTTTTTCAAGGTAGGGTCTCTCTCTAGCCCAGGGTGGCCTTGAACTTATGGCAATCTCCCTACCTCTGCCTCCCGAGTGCTGGGACTACAGGCATGCACTACAACACCTGGCTACTTTTAATTCTTATATCCTACTAAGTGTTTGAGTATTTACCTGAATCAGTGCCCATGAAGTCTGATGAATCCTATGCCTTAAAATATATTCTATACTTGTTGGAACATTTCAGATAGTGTATGGCTTTGGAAATATTAAGGACATTACAAATAAAAATTTTAGCTTTAAGAATAATTTATTTTCAAGAAGATCCAAGTATGAGAGTAATGAGAAAGAAAGTCACAATGTTTCTTGCCTCAGTATCTAATCACACCAGCATAAATTAAATTCCCTATAAGTGGCTAATTACTACATTTCTAATCAATTTTTTTATATTTTAAAATCATGAGACTATGGATACTTTATTTTTACCATTGGCTATGAAGCTACTTGTTTAACTCAATAATGATTATTCATTAAACTACACCTGAACCCAGTCTTCTCTGTTCACAGAACAATGTATGTATAGCTTTTCTCTAATACTTCATGACATAGTCCACTGTCCAATATACAGCACCTTCAGATGTCTTTATTAACTTTGCCCATCCATTGGTACTTGATGGTCCTGTGACAAAACCTGATTCAGAGAACAGACAAGACCAAACATGGCACAAGAAGAAACATAACTAGTCTCCATATGAAGAAACCTAGATGTTGGATGATGTTGGATACAGACCTAAAAGCATCTGTTCCTAAATAGCAGTCTGCCAATCATCAGACATATGAGTTGGACCATGACAACTTATTCACTGGGCAGCTAATCACAGGTGAGTAACCAAACCCAGAAAAGAAGAGAACAATTGGTCCTGACCACAAAAATGTCCCCCAGTCTGCCCATCAAATATTGAGATCAATAAATGGCTGCATTTTATAGTCTGCGACTATGGACCATAGACTAAATCTGCCCTATAGTGTGCTTTGGTATAGCCTCCCACCAAAATAAAGTTTATATATTTCTAAAGAGCTGTAAAATCATTTGTTAAAAAATATGCAGAGGGCTGGAGAGATTGCTTAGTGGTTAAGGTGCTTTCCTGCAAAACCTGATGACTCAAGTTTAATTCCCCAGAACACACGCAAAGCCAGATGCACAAAGTGACAAATGCTGCTGGAGTTTGCAGCAGCTGGAGGCCCTGGTGTGCCCATTATTTGTCTATCTCTCTTCTCTTGCAAATAAATTAAATGTATATATATATATATATATATATATATATATATATATATATATATATATATATATATATTTATTTATTTATTTAAAAGAACATGAAGCATAAAACATAAACTCACAATCATTCAATTACTGAAAATTCAAGATCTAATTGTGGGTTACTGGGCTGGAGAGATGGCTCAGCAATTAAAGGTACTTGGCTTGCAAAGCCTGCTGGTCTGGGTTTGATTCCCCAGTATGCAAAAAGTACTTAAAGCACAAAGTGGTGAATACATCAGGAGTTTTCAGTGGTGAGAAGCCCTGGTGTGCCCATTCACTTTCTCTCCCTCTCTCTTTCCTTTATTAACAAACAGACAAATAAATAAATAATTATTTGTTTATGAAAAGTTCAACCTGGAAACTTATCTTTATAGTGTACTTCTTAAAAGTAAGATTTTTAAAGAGTCAGTAGAAGAAAATGTGTATAATTCTTAGCAGCTTTAATAATAATGTCCCAATGTTTACCAACAGATAGATGTGGAAACAAATATAGTATATTCTGAAATCACAAAAACTACTGATCCTCAACTTACTGAGATTCAAAATCACTATGCTGAGTGCAAGAAACCAGACTCAAACAAAAATACTATATGATTTCATTTCTAGAAAATTCTAGAAAATGAAAACTAATCAATAGTGACATGAAGCAGATCACTGGTTGCTTCAAGTTTGGGGCAAAGGGACAAATGTCTTCTAAGAGGACACAAGGAGACTGTTGAGGATAAGAACACACTATATGTTGATTGAAGGAGTGTTTTCATAAGTACATATCTGTCAACAATCAGTGAATTCTACACATTCAATGGATGCAGTTAATGACATGTAAATTATTTCAAAATAAAGTTTTTTTTTTGAAAAAAATATAAAGGGTATCTACCCTTAAATCAAATCTAACATTCAAAAATGTATACAATTGGACAGAAAATGAAGAGTAATACACAGGATGTTTATATAAATAAAAGACAGATCCTGGTCACACTGTCAGTTCCCTTCTGATTTATTCAAAAAATATCAAAACATTAGTTTGAGAAATGACCTTAAAGGTTAATGAATTATTATGTCCTCTCATCTAATCCAGAAATTGCCTGTAGGGGTGAGACAGTCATTTCAGCTGTGAATATCTGTGAATATCTGCTACATAGGGAATTTTCTACCTATCAAGGCAGTTGACTCTACTTTTCAGAAATCCTATTTATTAAGTATTCTTTAATATTGGGTTAAAATTTACTTTTCGGTAGCTTCCACATATTGAGCTGAATCCAAATTCAGTGTAAAAGTGAAATAAATTAAACAAGGATCAAAGAGAAATAAAAAAATAAAATCCTAACAGTATAATTTTTTTCTAAACTAACAAATATTTGGTTTCCCCTACTACTTTCTAATCCTACCCTCTCAAAGCTAAATTTAAATATTTGCATTTCCTTCTATTTTTTTCAGATAATATGTTCTATAGATCCTGACTGATTCTAGTACTCTTTGAGAAAAAAGATTCCTTTTAAATGATAGTCTGGGGGCTAGAGAGATGGCTCAGTGGTTAAAGTGCTTTCCTGCAAAGGCTGATGACCTGGGTTCGATTCCTCAGGACCCACATAAAGCCAGATGCACAAAGTGGTGAATGCATCTGGAGTTCATTTGCAGAGGCTGGAGGCCCTCTTGTACCCATTCTCTCTTTCCGTTTCTTTCCAATTGTAAATAAATAAATAAATTAATTAATTAATAAGATGCCATGAGCTGAATTTTCTGGGCAGTTACATCCCCTGTTTTGCTATTAATATTGTCTGGAAATGTTAGAGCGTTCAGGTTTTATAGATGTTTTATCATACTTTTTGTTAATGCTGAATTTGTGATTATTAAAATTACATGATTTTTATTATTTTTTTTTATTGTCCATAATGAGTTACAACATTTATTTAGTGGGCAAACAATGAGTTGTTATCCCCAATTCCCCACTGCCCTCCCCTCCCCCCTCAACTGGATAACCTCCTCCATTGGTCATCTGGATCAGTCCTTGTGACAGGGGACCATGGATAGACTAGTAATCAGCCAGGTTCTCCTGTCCGTACCTCTGGATAGTCTCCCCCACCACAGCTCTCACAATCTTTCTGCCCCCTCTTCTGCATAGTTCCCTGAGTCGTGGTGGATGAGTAATAAGTTTGCTTTAAGGTTGTGAGTTTAGGGGTCTTTGTGTCGAAAATCGTTGGTTTCTGTTCCACTGGCTAATCCTGTGTTGATTTAATGGCTGTGGCAGTGGGCTCTTTGTTCATCTCGTCATTCTCTGCGGAGTTCCATTTGGATCCTCCATTGTATGACTGTGGTGGCCCCGCTCTTGCCAGAATCTCAGCTATCGGCCT
>PVHP010008941.1:9119-51785 GCA_004024765.1 Zapus hudsonius
CTGCCACAGCACTGCAAACAGCGGCAGGAAGGTGTGCCAAACACTGGCAAGGGGAAGCTGGCTTATAACCCCATAAGCCCATCCCAACAACACAGCTCCAGAGAGGTTGTCAAACCCAAACTGCCATCAGCTGATGATCAATCAATCAGAATCAATTCATTTGTTTGTGGGGAACACCTGGATCAAAACATGACAGAGGGGTTCCAAATGATCAGGGTGAGTGGCGATGTAGGAACCAAAAATATATTAAGAGTCAGGCTGGGCAGATAGAGAAGCCCAGACCTGTCATGATTTCAGTTAGCTTGAAGTGGGCATCAGGAATCAGAATGGCCAAAGACAAAAGAGACCTGCGGAGCATGTATTTCGGGATCCTCAGAACAATGCACATAGGAGAGGGCATCGAGTGTGCAAGCCAGAGGGAGGCAGAAACAGGGAGGGATTTGTCATGAGCTCTATCTAAAATACCTCCCATAGGCTCATGTGTTTGAACACTTGGTCCCCAGCCTGTGGCACTGTTTTGGGCGATTGTGGAACCCTTACAATTTGGAGCCTTGTCAGAGGAATTGAGTCCCTGGGGGTGGAGGGGTGTATGTGGGGGCGGGGAACTTGAGGATTTATAGCTTGTCCACACTTCCCATTCACTCTCTGCTTCCTGTCTGTGCACACAATATTAACATTTGCCTCACTCCTGCTGCCTGCTTTGATGGACTGAATAGGAGTATGAAACAAGATAAACCTTCTCTTAAGACACTTTTGCCAGAGCAACAAAAATAGTACTGAATACAGGGTTGTTCTGATTGGTCACATTGCTCACCAACTGCAGTATCACACTGCATAGAAGCTGGGAAATTGCACATGCCTGCACAGGCATCTCAGTGGTCCACACCTCCATCATCCTCACCATCTTCTCTGCACATGGAACTTTGGAATCTTGGTACCTGTTGCTGGTGGGAACAGCTTCTCCCTGTGCCTGTGCTATACTGGCCCTAGCTCACTGCCACCTTCATGGTCCTCCCCATCACCTCCTTGGAAATGAACCACCGCCATCAATTTCCCAGTGCAGAACGACTTTCAGAGAGATGTGCCGAGGAGCAATTTATTGAAGTTGGGATATTGGAAAAAGCATCTCAATTGCTTTTGCACTGAGTTCTTACAATCTCGTTTGAAGTGAGCTTTCAAACACACCGGGCAGGTCTTTGTGCAAATGGAAGTCCAAGGGTGCATGTCAAAGTATGCATGTAGAAGAAGAGGTGGCTGGTTCTCCCCCACCTGGTATTCTCCATCCCTGCTCACCTGCCTTGCACTTGTTAATTGAAAATCGCTTCTGTGCATGCACAAGCAGATCAGTAAAATATGCCAAAGCCCTGGGGAATATGTTATTGTGAGATTTTTTTAATGTTATTTTCTTCACTCATTTCAGCTACTCATAGTTTGGAAACTATGTTCACCTTAATAAAATGTTGCACATTTCCATGAATGTAGTTCTATATATCCTATGAGGAGCATATAATATATATATGTATATCTATATCTATATTATATATATATGATATATATGTATGTATATATATATATATATATATAAATCAAATACAGTAAGCAGTTTTTATTACTGTCGTAGTCAGTCACACATCACTGGGATGAATCTCCAAACCAGGCACAATTTTGGGGAGGAAAGTATTTATTGAACAGACCCAAGGGAAGTTAAGGAAAAAGGCTGGCCCCCTTTCACAGATCCAAGCAGAGACAGAGACAGAAGCCCACCACCAGCACCTCAAGCAAGCAAGCACACTCCAAACTAGCAAACAAGAGGAACTCCAGGCTTGAGCTCAGACTGCTTTTTTCATATGTAAAGCTAGAATTCCAGACCCACCCCAGAAATACCTTAGGGCTGAACCCTAGGATCTGGCCAAGGTGACACACCTCCTCCAGCCAGAACTGGTTGGAGACAATTTACAGTTATAATAAACTTTTGAATCTATTGGGAGACATTATTCAAACTACCATAATTACATAGCTGTCACTTAAGGGAGAAGGATGATTGGGAGGAAGAAGAAGAGAAGAAAGAGGAGTCAGAGGAGAAGGAACAGTCAGAGGGGGAAGGAGAATGGGAGGAGAACAGGAGGAAAAAGAGAAGGGGGAAGAGGGAGATGAGGAGGAGAAGAGAAAAGGAGAGGAGAGGAGGAGGGAAAAGAACAGGAGGAAAGAAGAGGGAGAGGAGAAACCAGCATCTGCATAACAGTGGCTTCTGCCTTGAATTCTGTTCCTTATAGGCACCTTGCCTCTTACCCCACTCCTTTTCTGGGATACAGGTGCTGCCCTGAATGCCAGTCCACACAAAGGAGATCTTGATATCATTTGACTCTTGGAAGCCTTTGCAGTGCCCAGACTTGGTCTAGTTAGTCCTGGAAGGATTCTGAGTCATGCTGTGAATGGGAAAAACTTCCCTAACTTGGATCAACTCCATGTGACCTTTCACACTTCTTATACACACTTGCCTCTACCTCCCCAGTGCTTGGATTACAAGTGCATACCATCATGCCAGGTTCTTTCCTTATATGGGCAGTGGGGATTGGGTCTTCATGGTTGTATGGTAATCACTTGTGTGGGAGTTATCTCCCCAGCCCCTGACATCATTTTTAAATATTAAGTATTTATTAACTATTGCATGACCCATGTAACAATGTATTATTGTCTGCTGTTCTATGAGTAGTCGTTTTATTTGTTTTGTTCAAACAGGGTGTTATTCAGTGACCCAGGTTTCCTCCTGCCCCAGTGGCAGGATTTCCAGTGTTGGGATTACACAAAGGCATGTTCCATCTGGGGCCGGCTCAGTCTTGACTTGGTCTTTCTCAATAGCGATTCCATGTGGACTCTCACTCTCAACATACCTGTGAAGGACATTCATGCTCTTCCAAGCTCTACATTTTTACACGTTCTTTATGCCTGTAGCTCCTGGTGCATAAGAGAGCATCCCACATGGGCTGTGCACAATGTGTTAGACCTTGAGCCAGAGGCTAAGTTCCTCTTAGGTGGAAAAATATTAAAATGTTTAGTTTTGTGGACAAAATTTTGATCTAGTCTAGTCCGGAGTAATTTGGCATTGACCCTAGACATTGACATTAAAGGATCTCACATTCCTTTGCTGCTGAATAGATGGCAAGTACTCAAAGCTACTCTGAAAAGCTCACTCTCTAGCCCTTTTCAGACTGAATCCCTGCCTTTTATGCTAACTAGAAAGGAAACTACTCACCTCTTAGCTAGGACATTTTAAAGCTTTTATTAAATAGCTTTTAGATCACTCTGACTAAGTACCTGGCCAAAGAAACTTGGAGGGGAAAGGATTTATTTAGGCTCACAGTTTCAGAGGGCTTAGTTTATCATGACGGGTGGAATATGGTGGAACTCAGTAGTTCCCATCATAGTGACCAGAAACAAAGAAAAATGCTGGTTCTCTACTAGGTTTTTTTTTGTCTTTCTCTTTATTCTACCTGAGCACCAAACCCATGGGATAGGGCTGTCTACATGCAGGGAAGATTTCCCCCGTCAGTTACTTCTGTCTAAAACATCCTTTGCAGATACACCCAGCGATGTACCTCACGAGTCTTCCAGGTGATTCTAAATCCAATCAAGTTGGCCATTGTGATCATTGATTTTTTTTCATCCCTGAGACCAAATACCCGACAAGAAGCAAGTCAATAGAGGAAAGGTTTATTTGGGGGTCATGGCTTGAAGAGATAAAGTCCATCATGGCAGGGTAGACATGTTGAGAGAAGAATGAGGTGACTGGTGACATTACACCCACAGTCAAGAAAGAGAGAGAGAGAGAGAGAGAGAGAGAGAGAGAGAGAGAGAGAGAGAGAGAGAGAGAGAAATGCTGGAACTGATCTGACTTTACCCTTTTTCTCTTTCTCTTAAGCCAAGACCCAGCCCATGGAAGGGTACCACCTACATTTAGGGTGGGTGTTTCTTCCTCAGTTAATCCTCTGAAACACATTCATAGATATACCCAGAGGTGTGTCTCCTCAGTAGTTCTAGATCCAATCAAGTTACCAATGAAGATCAGCATTACAGTAATCAAGATTAAACATGGCACAGCCAACAGTTGTTTGAGGTCTGTTGGCCTGAACAACTGCATTCTTTCTAGAACATGTGTTACTAGAAAATTACACTCATCACCACTTCTTTTTTTCTTTATTAAGCAGAGAAAGGGAGAGAGAGAGAGAGATAGAAAGAGAGAGAGAGAACACCCACCAGGGCCACCACCTTGTGGGTCTAGCTTATGTGGGTACTGGGGAATTGAACTTGGGGCATCAGGCACTGTAGGCAAGTGCCTTAACTGTTAAGCCATCTCTCCGGCCCTCATCACCACTTCTTGACCAGCCAGCATTTCACTGCTAGCCTCATTCCCATTCCTCTGCCCTCATCACCACTTCTTGACCAGTCAGCATTTCACTGCTAGCCTCATTCCCATTCCTCTACAAATAGTTAACACCCTCCTGTGAAGAAATGAAGCTACTTCTCAGTGTTCACTGGTTCCCTAAGTTCACTGAAGGCCACTAGAACCCTGTCAGAGAACTTGAAAATCCTTTGTTCATTGAAAACTAATTGTGAGGTCTGAAGACCTGCCGTGTACATATCAGGGAAGTCGAGGCCATTGAATTCTAACACCTCAACTCTCTTGTATGGATATGCGCTCATCATTAAAATTAGCCATTTTCTCATCAGCAAAATGATTTCAAAGCAAGAACTTTCTATCTCCTCTCTATCCTATCAGCCTGATCTCTATTTGTGATAAAAATCTCAAATTTTATTTATCTCTAAAAGGCTCCCTCCTTTTATTCTTATCAGCAATGGTTTGATTTAATGGGGAGATAGTGAAAAGCAGATTCAATGATCAGATAGAAAACAGTGCCAAATTTTGCCTCTAGCACAAAAATCAAACTGGAAGACCATTCCTCATGCCTCACAATATGACACGAGCCATTTCTAGTCACTTTCCATGAGTTCTATTTTGAAACACACATTATTTCATTTGCCCATCCTCTTCTGGGGTTTTTTTAATCTTTTTTTTTTGGGGGGGGAGATGAGGATGGGGAGGCAAATAAGCTTTCCTGTTTCAGGATCCTTCTCATTTTTTTTCACAGTGTCTCTTCTTCAAATTCAGAACTGTGGTGCTAGAAGTGATATCCACTCTACCAAATTCCGTGTTACTGCAGATTCTTCCCTCTCCGTAGCCATGTGTTCATTCTCAAAATCTTGACAGGATTTTATTCTGATGTCTTTACATTGGTGGTTTTCAAGCCTAGCGTCTTGCACACGCGACGTGGACTCTCCCACGAAGCCACATCACCCACAAGAGAAGATGAAGCTAACTGCTGAAGCATTCATTAAAGAGTACTAAATATTTCCAACTGAAGTGGTCACACTCTTTTCTATTCTGTTGGACTATTTCTTTACTTTTTGTTGTTTTGGAGATATTGGGAATTGAATCCAAGTCTTCATGCATGAGAGTCAAATACTCTTATCACTGAGCCACACCCCAGCTCCTCACTGGGGGATTCTAGACAGGAGCTCTACCACTGAGCCCCACCCCAGCCCCTCACTGGGGATTCTAGGCAGGAGCTCTACCACTGAGCCACACCCCAGCCCCTCACTGGGGATTCTAGGCAGGAGCTCTACCACTGAGCCACACCCCAGCCCCTCACTGGGGATTCTAGGCAGGAGCTCTACCACTGAGCCACACCCCAGCCCCTCACTGGGGGATTCTAGGCAAGCACTTTACTGCCAGGCCATATTCCTAGACCTGTATTCACTATTTCTCTGTGGAATTTGTGGTCTTCTTCACAGGGACAGATAATCCCTGACATAGGAGTCATTTTAGGATTTTTTAAACTTACAGGGATGTTCTTTTTCATTTTCAGTTGTATTACCCGAGATATTCAGTACTTTATCTGAAAACTAGCCACTGAGCCATCTCTCAGCCCCATGTTGTTGATAAGTGGAGGCAGAAGCTCAAAGCACTGGATACCAGATTCTCTCCCTAATTATACAAGAATTATCCACTCTGTGAGCCTTAGTTCTTCATGTGTAAAATGGGTGTGACCATCTCATCCAGATCAAAAATGAATTATGAAAGTATTCTGAGACCCTCTTTCTCATTCCTTCTGTCTTGTTCTGGGGCAAATCTTCTACCATTG
The DNA here is from genome assembly GCA_004024765.1 of Zapus hudsonius. Taxonomy (NCBI): domain Eukaryota; kingdom Metazoa; phylum Chordata; class Mammalia; order Rodentia; family Dipodidae; genus Zapus; species Zapus hudsonius. The sequence continues at coordinate 15,320 of PVHP010008941.1, forward strand.
CTTAAAAGTTATCATGATTCATCACTTTAGCCTCAACTTCTTCAAAGAGCTCATTACTTTCATGTTGAAAAAAAACACCACAGCCAGAGGGCTACCCCCAGGAGGAATGGACAAAACCATGTATTAAAGGAAGCAGTTAAAATATAAAATAATAGCAAGGTGCTGAAACTGCCCATTGCTGCTCTAGTTTTTATCGTCCATTAAAACCTACAATCACTGTACTGTTTATGCATTATTGGGGAGATAAATTGCATAATTTTCATTTTGCAATTTAAATGTAATTATGATTTTACTAATGACTGCAACCTGAATTTGCCAGGCTATCCTTTTTTTCTCACCCTTGCCAAAATTGTAGGTAATTATTTAAGGCTCATAATAATTATAAGTCCATCTCTTAAATAATTAATGTGCACTTTCATGGTACAAAACACCTAGTAATCAAACGACCTCCGCTTATACTACAAACCCATGCAATTAAGCCTATTGTGTAGGTCTGTGAAAATATACCCATTTGCAAGAGTTCCTTTGGTTGGCAAGCATGAACACGGAGTTTCTCTGTTTTATAGACTCAAATGATGCAGAACTCCCCAGCTGATGAAAGGCCAGGAAAAGAAAGTGATCCACAGAGTAGCTAGAAATTCAATATTAATCTCCACAAAACAGCTGTAAGCTAGTGGGAGTCAGGCTGAGGATGGGAGAGAAGTGGAGAATGCTTCTAGCTGTGAGCTGAAGAGGAGCGGGAAATAGACCTAGTTTTCACAAAGGAATGAAGTGTAGGATGTGAGAGGAATGGATTGCTTGCTTCTGGCTCTTTTGTTTATTTTATCTGTAAAGAATATCCCCATTCCATCATGTAACTGACACAAATCTCTGATGTGGGCTTCTTAAACACAGGGATCAAGTAACCAGTGTCGCCTCCATCAAGAGTGATGAAGCCCCTTTGAGCTCTTGATGGATATAGTTTGGGGGTTAGAGTGGTGGACACTGTAATTCCCCAAGTCAGGGGGATTTTTGAGCTCTTGTCTTAGGACAAGAAAAGAATTAGCAAGTGTATTATACACATAGAAGTAGGGTAAATTATGAAAGATATATTATAAGTATAGCAGAAGTAAAGAAAAACTCCCAAGCTGAGAAGCTGGGAGGGGACCTGAGCAGAAAGCTATGTGACAACTTGGATCCAAGTTTATCTTGTAACTTTGGAGATGTAAGCCATCAAGCTGGAATGAACCTCATTGGTCAAGTCCAAAGTGTATGTGGAGAACCTAGATTGGTTGATGGGTTAGGGAGGAAAGCACAGACTCAAAGGGAAGGATAGGGTAGGAAAATGTAGCAGTTAGTTCCAATGTCGCTTGGATGAACATCTTACCAGACACACTTTATGGTGCAAATGGAATGTATTTGGTTTACAGATCTAAGGGGAAGTGCCATTCGTTGGAGAAAGGAGCTGGATCCCATTCATAAATCCAAGCAGAGAGAAAAACCACCAGCAGCCAGAAAACACCAAAAAGCAGCTAGCAGCAGGGACCAGCAGGGAGCAGGAACCCCAGAGCTCAGATCTCTCTGCATACCATTGGGCTGGATCCCAGGATCCACCTCCAGTGATACCTCCTCCAGCCAGGCAGCTAGAGAATAAGGTACAAGCTTTAATAAAAAAAAAAAAAAAGCCCGAGTCTATGGAGGACCAACATTCATGCTTTCACAGGAAGCCCATGAAAAATTCTGGAGGAAAAACAAGGAAGCTCTCCCTGGAGTCACACTGGAGTTCCTTTAGTCTTGCAAAGGAAGGTCAACATCTCTATTCTTTTGGTCCTGTGTTCCTAACTACCTGCAAAAGAGCCACCTTGCTCCTCAGCTCTATCAGCAGAAATCCAGGTCTTGAAAAATTAACTCACCAGTGTTATGTTATGAGAGAGGCCAACAGATAAATTAAAATACCTTCAGGTAAGTGCTACAGTTCCTCACAACTGTGGTGGTGTGGAAGATATACAAGCCCCAAGACACTATTTATTATTCTACTTCACAGAACTTGTGCTAGTAAGTATTTTGTTGCTGTGATAAACTGCCTGAGAAAGGGATTTCACAAGAGGAAAGTTTTATTTTGGCTCATGGCTTCAGGTTTCAGCTGACTGACTCCATTGCCTTTATGGCCATAATAAGACAGAGCGTCACTGAGGCAGGAAGTATGTACTGGAGCAGAGCTGCTCCCCCCCATAATGACTAGGAAGGAGAGAGAGAGAGATAGAGAGAGAGAGAGTATGAGACAGAGAGAAGGACAGAGAGAAGGAGGGAGAGAGAGGAAGAGAGGAGGAAAGGAGAGAGAACAGAGAGAGAGGAGAGGAAGAGGGGAATAGGAGTCATCCTCAGTTGCTCTCATATTTTTAATATATTTTAATTTATTTATTTGCAAGCAGAGAGAGAATAGAAACACACAGAAAGAGAGACAGAGACAGAGACAGAGAGAATATGGGAGCATCAGGGCCTCCAGCCATTGCAAACGAAATCCAGGTGCATGCGCCTCTGTGCATCTGGCTTTCTGTGAGTACTGGGGAATCGAACTTGGGTCATTAAGCTTTGCAGGCAAGTGCCTTAACCACTGAGCAATCTATTCAGCTCTCTATATTTTTTTTGAGATAGGGTCTCTTGTTGAACCTAGATTGCACCTGCTTGCTTAGATTAGACAGTCAGGGAGCCCTAGGGATCCTTCTGTCTTCATCTCCCAAGCACTAAGATTCCAGGTCTATAAGGCCACTCCTGGCATTTTATGTGGGTGATGGGGATTGAACTCAGGTTCTCATGTTTGTATGGCAGGGACTTTGTCCACTGAGCCATCTCTCTAGCCTCTACATCTCATTACACTTAGCTTATCATTCAGCTTTCTTTCAAATTGTGACATTCAAATGTTTTAACTAGATGTAAATCATTTTCATTTTGTCACAAAAAACTGTCAATCTTTGTAAGAAACAGATACATTCTCCCAACCTCCACCCCTGCCAAGAACTCTGTAACTGTCCCTTTAATTAGGCACTCATTAATAAATCTATCTTGCTCTCAAATCCCCGTGTACTTGGTACAGTAGTTCATTACCACGGGAAGAGGCAATTTAGATGGCCTCAGATAATAGCATCTGTCACTAATCACATTAAGACAGGATGTATAAATATATCTAAAGGCAGACAAGCTTGTGTTGGGTGAGGTGAGGGGATGTTGGGACAAAATGATGATGTTTAAAAGTCCATTCCACATACCCCACATAGGAAACCATCTTCTTTTCCATAGTGGATTTCCTTCTGAAAGGTTCTCTCTCTCTCTCTCTCTCTCTCTCTCTCTCTCTCTCTCTCTCTCTCTCTCTCTCTCTCTCTCTCCATGTGTGCAAGTGTAGGTGTGTGCATGCCATAACACATGAGTCAGGGGTCAGGGGACAACTTTGGATGTCAGTCTTTGCCTACTATCTTGATTGACACCTCTCATTTACTGAGTTCCACGGGCTAGCTGGCCTGCAAGGTTCCGGAGGTTCTCCTCTCTCCACCTCTCATGGCATTGTTATGTGTGCTGGGATTACAAGTACTTGTGCTCAACATCTATGGTGCTTTGAATCAGATATGTCCCATAAACTCATGTGTTTTGAAAGTTTGGTCCCCAGCTGATGGCAGTTTGGGACGTGGAGCCTTCCTGGAGGAGGTGTGTTGTTGGGGGTGTGCTTAGGAGTGCTTTACCCAGCTTCTGTTTGCTAGAGTTTGACTCATTCTTCTGATGCTGTTTTGCACCAGCTGTGGCAGGGGTGACAGCTAATCTCTGCTTGTGCCATGCTTTCCCTGATGTCATGAAACTTCCCCTCGAGGCTGCAAGTGGAAATAAACCCTTTCCTGCCATCAGTTGCTCTGGTGGGGTGCTTTGTCCTTCCTAGTAATAAGAAGGTGACTACAACAGTATCTGACTATAAGTGGGTTTGGGGAATATGGACTCAGGTATTCATGCTTGCACAGCAAATGCTTTGTCCACTGAGCCATGTCCCATCCCTGGAAACTTTGTTTTAACTGTGTTGATATGGAATTAATTAACAGTCATCAGCTTTCTGAACCCATGAGCCAAAATAAACCTCTCCTCACTTAAGTTGCTTGTGTCAGGCATTTTGTAACAGCAATGAGAAAAGTAACTAATATATTGACTGAGATACTATTTCATTGCCTGTGTCAGATTTTTGAGCCATGGAAGAAGAGAGACACAGAGAGGGCATCCCACATTCTGTGTCCCTCAATGTGAAAGCAGGTGGGAGCTATACACATGCCACCAGAGCTGTCACTATATACACATTCTCTGCATTCTCTGAGCTATGTTATGAGCCAGGCACTGTTGTAGGTGGGAACCACGAGCAAATCAAGCAGTCTAGAGGGAGGAAGACCAGCTTGCAAGGCAGTAAAGGACCTACAATGATAACAGTAGTGTGATGAGATGGATGGAGAGGCACTTGGGAGCACTGAAAGCCTGTTAGAGTGAAGGTCACTGGAAATGATTTCTGAGAAAGTGACTTTTGAGGAGACCAAAATCAAGTCAGGGAGTGAGCCTCAGATCTGTGAACCATGCAAAAATCAGCAGAAAGACTTTCAGAGTGAGGGAAGACACTCGAGGAGGTTGTCTGTGCTAGTCACATGACCAAGAGGAGAGCTTAAAAGGAAGAAACATTTATTCTGTCTCAGGGTTTGGGAGGTTTGAGTCTGCATGGTTGCAAAAGCAAGGCAGAGCAGAACAATTGACATCATAGAAATGGGAGATAGGTAGATGATAGATAGATAGACAGATGATAGATGATAGGTAGATAGATAGATGATAGATAGATGATAGATGATAGATAGATAGATGTAATAGATAGATGATAGATGGATAGATAGATGATAGATGGATGGATAGATAGATAGATAGATAGATGATAGATAGATGTAATAGATAGGTAGATGATAGATGGATAGATAGATAGATGATAGATGATAGGTAGAGAGATAATAGAGGTACCTACATACAAATAGATGATAGATGATAGATAGATAGACAGATAGATGATAGATAGATAGATAGATAGATAGATAGATAGATAGATAGATAGATGTAACAGACAGATACATACATACATACATACATAGATGATAGATAGATGCATACATACATATTTACAGACAATAAAAACGTAGATGATAGATAAATATATTCATCCACACATAAATGCATACATATAGATAAATGATTGATAGATACATACATATATGGATTCATATAGATGATAGATAGATATATACATAGATACATGCATGCATACATAAAGATGATTGGTGATAGATATATTGATGATAGATGACAGGTAGATACATACATATACACATACATACATGCATACATGCACACACATAGAAACATACATACATACATACAGATAGGACACTTACCCTCCAGTCTGTGGGATAGTACCATTCACCTTTGGGGTGGGTCTTCCCCTATAGTGAATCCTCTCTGGAAATGCCCTCACAGACACACCCAGAAGCATGCCTGGACACTTTCTCCCCAATCTCCCAGGTATCTCTCATTCCAAACAAGGTGACAATCAAGGTTGACCATCATGTTGTTGAAGAAACACTAGTGGACACCCCTCCCCAGGCTTCAGTGAGAGATACAAGGTGATAGTGACTGTCATATACACAGCCAGCCCTTGGAGTCAAAGGAGTAAAGAGAATTGGACTTGGAAGAAAGAAGATCCCTGTCATGTTTGGCTAAGAACCATGGATGGTGAGGAAAATCCTCATTGGTGCAGGTTGGTAAGAGACTGTGAGCTACATAAGTGGAATCTGAAAATGCAGATGCCATGAAAAGGAGAAAAAAAATGGGCTGGTAGCTGAAGGAAGGAGAGGACAGGTCCTAGCGAGGGCATTTTCTAAAAGACATGAGCCCTATTGTCGTATTATCACATGCTGATGGTGATGGTTATGCAGGGAGGGAGAAACCCATTGCCAAGATACAAGGATAGTTGCAGAGGTAGTGCATGTTTGAGAGGTGGCCTTTGTCTTAGACAGTTGCAAGACTGGTTTATCCTCTTTGTGAGGAGGAACAGCAGAGTGTGTGCAAACAGCACTGCCAGGCGGACAGGGGAGAGGCGGTAAGAGAGGATGGTGGGCTTCCAATCCTTCTATTTTTTTCCAACAAACTGAAACCAGGTAAACCAAAGGAGAAGTGGGTATGAGAGGTTGGTGGAGGCCAGAGAATTGACTCAGAAATAAAATGAGATGACACACATTCCTGAGGGGGTCCTACCTGTCTACAAATGCTTAAAGTAAGCCTTGCCCACACAGTTACCTTCATCTCTAGCCACGTTCTGCTGGTGGCTTTGAAAGTTGAGTTGGTTTTCCAGGCAATGAAGATGGAAGGAACTAGAAGCAATATTCTTAAAGATGGATGAAAGGTTGTGATTAAGATAAGAGATCACAAAATCTGACCAAATCCATATCCTAGTGACACTCTCAAAGTTACCAGAGGAAAATGGAAAAAAAAAATCATCAGGTTAACAGACTCAACGCTGCCAAGATTGGGGTATGGAAGGAAATGAGCTACAAGCAACACGGTGACAGCTACCATGGTGATAGTTGCTGTGGCGATGGTTACCATGGGGATGGTTCCTTCTGCAGGAAATCTTGGCATCTGGGTGGGTAACACTGAAGCCTGTCTTTTTCTCACCCATGTCTCAGATAAGGCATGAAAAATGGCACGTGAAGTCATGAGTCATAACTAAGTGGCATAGGAAACTTTAGCATTTAGCTCTGAATGAGTATTCAGAAGCCTGGGGGATAGAAAGTGCGGTGTGAATATAAAAAGGATCCCATAGGCTCATGTGTCTAAACACTTGCACCCCAGTAGGTGTTGCTGTTTGGGAAGCTTGTTGAACCTTTAGAAGGTGGAGCCTTGCTGGAGGAATTGGGTCAGTGGAGATGGGGGCTTGAAGTTTTATAGCCGTCAACTTCTGGTCTCTCTCTCTCTCTCTCTCTCTCTCTCTCTCTCTCTCCTCTCTCTCTCTCTCCCCTCTCTCTCTCTTTCTCTCTCTCTCTCTCTTTCTCTCTCTCTCTCTCTTCCTGACTGTGGATGTAGTGTAACCAGCTGATCTTCCACTTCCACTGTCATGGCCTCCCCACCATGATGGATTGTACCCCTACAATTGTAAGCTGAAGGGAACCCCTTCTTCCTTAAGCTGCTCCTTGTCATGTAGATATTTGGTCACAGCAACAAGTAAAGTAATGAATACGGAAACCAACATGAGGCTCAACCAGGAATAAGGCTGGAATGGTGTCACTCAGGGAAATCCTCTGACCTAAGTGGGCATCACAAGTGGATCCCACATCAGGGAGTGTGAGGGGAAAAGTGAGGAGGAATCAGAAGCTTGGTAGAGTCTTCTAAATTAGAGAATCCTGGCTGGTTCATACTCAGGAACCAATGCCCTGTGGTTTCCAAGGAATGTGGTGTCACAGTTCCTGTCAATGATAAGCAATATGGTGGGGTAGAGGATAGAATAACAATACCAGTCAATGCCCCTTGGGTATGTAGCTTGTAGGCTAGTGATCCCTTCGGATGGTTTGAATTAGACACAGACCACATGGCTCACTTCTCTGCTCACTCAAGATTCACTAAGCAGTGAGAGAGTCAACATGATTAGGCAAATGAAGGGCAGAAAAGAACACTGGCTAGAGATCCCACCTGGCTGTAGCCTACTGAATTAATAATTCAACATTGGGTAAATGAAGCAACTTTGGGAGAACGCTGGGGAGGATTATGGTGTAGAATTTTTTTTGTTATTGTTGTGGTTGTTGTTTTAAATATGGGTGTGACAACAATGACCTTGGCAAGATTGTTAAAGTACAAAACCTTGGTCTACTGGTTGTAATTGAGTTCAAGGAGAATGCAGCCTGTGGACATGGCCTAGCCAGCTCCCAGATGATGCTGGTGCTATTAAACATAGGACCACATTATATTTGTTTGCTTTGGTTGACTTGACGACTGACTGACTGACTTCAAATCCAGACTCTTGTACATACTAGGTGTCGTCCGTCATCAGCCACATGCCACCGCTGGGATGAATCTCCAAACCAGGCACAGTTTTGGGGAGGAAAGTATTTATTGAACTAACAAATCCAGGGGAAGTTAAGGAAAGGCTGGCCCCCTTTACACAGATCCAAGCAGGGACAGACAGAGGCCCAGCACCTCCAGAAGCAAGCAGCACACTGTAACACTGTAACTCACAAAAAGCAGAACTGCCAGACTTGGGTTCCAGCTGCTCGTTTGCATATGTATCCCTAGTATTTTGCATTCAATTTAGAAGTACCTCAGGGCTAGACCCCAGGAGGCTAGGCACTTCCTCCATCCAGAAGGCTGGAGACAATTCACAATTATAATAAACACAATTATAATAAATTCTATTGAGGGACATCTATTCAAAACTACCACACTAGGCAAGTGTCCTACCACTGAGATATGCCTCCAACTCTTGATCCTATCTGAGTGGCTGTGGCCTCCTTGAACTGTCAGCAGCTATGATTACCTGCACAAAACTGGGCACACTCATATTCTACCATGGAGTAGGAATGGCTCATGAGGACACATACCTCCCCAAGGATTTATAGGCAGTTGATGGTTGCCGGAAGAAAAACATATTTTATTCAGTGGGTGTAGTCACTTGTAAATCACTCAGGTTCCTTGAAGCACTCCTAATTGAAGTGATTGGTTCAGCAAGCTTGACTTGGGTGATTTTTTTTTCCCCTTTGGTCTAACGTTAGTGCCCTATCTGGACTGAACAGACATTTGTTTTGTCACCCCTAGGAAAAAAGTTCAGTTATCTACTGCTGACTGGAGAGAAATGAAAAAATCAGGGCTGGAGAGATGGCTCAGAGGTTAAAGGCACTTGCTTGCAAAACCTGCTAGGCCAGGTTTGATTCCCTAATTCCCATGTAAAGCCAGACGCACAAAGTGATGCATGCATCTGGAGTTTATTTGCAGTGTCTATCTGTCTGTCTGTCTACCTGTATTTCTCTCTTCTTGCAAATAAATACAAATTTAAAAAGAGAAAATTTAAAAAAAATCAGAAATAATAGCAGTTAAAGGAGACAAGAAGAAAAGGGGGAAGCTGACCTCTCGTAGGAAAGGACTCATTCTTTTGAAGTTTAAGGCAAGCTTAGATCCAGAAGGCCTTGATTATTATGATGGTAAGGTTGACTGTCTTTCCCAAGCAATAATTTTTGAGAGAAGTCACGAAAGAATGAGAATAGGATTTTAGGAATATTATTTGGCTGTGATTCACAGAAAAAAATTGTATAGAGCCATCATGAGTGAGAGAGGCTATAATGAAGGTTATTACTCACTGGGAAATGAGAGGATTACAAAAAGACATGAGCCAGAGATGGGGCCAGGGATACAGGAAAATAAGGTTGACAATGGGAAATGGTGAGAAAGAACAGGAGGGCGAAATGACAGCTGCTCAGACAGAAGTGAGGGAAGGGCCTGCAATGAGTCAGAGACCTTTGACCTACTGTATCCTTTCTTTTTGGGGCAGGATTAAAGAAAAAAAATCACCAGAAATGTACATTATTCCATTTTAGCATGAAATGTCATTTGATGGATTCTTACTTTGAAAGAAAGAATCAGAAATCATTATTAGGAAAAGAAGTCAATTCAAAAAGTACTTCTGGCTTATTGAATATGAACGTAAATTGTTTCAAGTAAAACCCTACACATTAACAGTTAAACAGTTGGTCTGTTAAATTTATCATTTTCTCATATCATCCAATGCTATGGCAAAGCCTTAGAGACAGTAGAATTGTGAATGGCAGAGATGACATTTTTTTTTTTTGCTTACTGGTGTTCTAGAATGTTCTGGAAATGCTCAATGGTGAAATTGGGGTTCTCTTGGGTTTTAAAGGTTCTCTTTTGGGTTTATACTGTATTTGGTCTTGGGTTTTGTGGTTTGTTATGTTTTTTGCGTGTATACGCATTCAGGCTCAGGCCACAGGACAACCTTGGGTGTCATTCCTCAGGCATAACCCACCTCCTTTGAGACAGGGTGTCTCATTGGCTGGGAGCTCACTAATTAGACTGGACTGATCAGTGAGCTTCCGGAATCCACCTGTCTCCATCTCCCTACCACTGAAACTACAAGTGTGCCCCACCTGGCCCAGCATGTATTTTCGTTGTTGTTTTTCTTGTACTGAGAACTGACTGAACCTAAGGCCTTGGACTTGCTGGATAAGTACTCTTCCACTGAACTAAATACCCAGTCCATTACCTAGCATTTTAATGTGGATTCTTGTTCTGTTCAAGGTTAAGAACTCATAGCCTTGACTCCACGTGACTCACTGTGTAACCCCTTAGCTTTCTGAATCTTAAAAACAAAAATGTACCTGAAGTTTCCCCTTTGTCTCCAGACTGGTGGCTTTCTGAATGCAGACATGAGAGGAAAGAATAACGTACACCAACACACTGCAAGACTTTATCCAAGTCAACCATGTGGAAAGCTCATTTGGAAAGTGCCTTTGTGAGGAGATGCGAATAAACGTCTACTCATCCCAGATAAGGACCACAGACAGTATGAAAGAAATGACTCCATGTGAGGATAGCTTGGTAAACCAATGAGTTAAATTGGATTTTTTAAAATAGAAGCAGGGGCAATGTGTGGATGTGTGGGTAGCTATACCACTGAAGAAAACATCTCTCTCTCTCTGTCTCTCTCTCTCTCTCTTTCCCATAACCTTTAACTGTCTATAACTGCTAGGGAGGACCATGGCCTCATGAGTCCCTTCCCTCAGCTATGATGGAAAAGGAATGCTTCCAATCTTGTGCACTGCAGGGAGGTCAAGAGGGCACTGTCCATGGTATGCCCAGAGGACTGCATTTCACAACAGCAAGTCACCCAGAGTCAGACAATAAATTGCAGCAGTCAAATACATAAGCTTTGCATTTTATCTTGATGATTACTAATGCCCCCTTTGCATTCAAAACTATTACAGTTTGACCATGTGATAGTTTGGATATGAAGCGTCCCCACAAAGTCTTGTGTATTGAAGGTTTGCTCTTCAGCTGGTGACACTGTTGAGGGGTGATTGGATCATGATGCCTCCAACTTCACCAATGAACTAATCCATTGATGAGTTCATAGCTGAGTGGGCTATTGGGAGGTGGGGCATGGTTGGATAAAATAGGTCATTAGATTCATACCTTTGAAGATGTATCTTGTTTCCAGGCTCTCTCTCTCTCTCTCTCTCTCTCTCTCTCTCTCTCTCTCTCTCTCTCTCTCTCTCTCTCTCTCCTGACTGTCATAATGTAAGCATTTCTGACTCTCTCCTCCACACCTCATAACAATGCTTAGCCATTCAAGCATGGTCTGCAATCTCCGACACTGAACCAACATAAATCTTTCCTCCTTTAAGATGATCATGTCAGATATTTTGTCATGGCAGCAAAAAGCTAACTAATACTGATCAAATTTCATTCACTCATCCCATTCACGGTGAGTGGAAAATAAAGATACCCCTGTCTCTGCCAAGCATGGACCTTTCACACTCTGTTTTTTTTTTAATAGTTGTGGGCACTTAAATCTAACTTGCCCAATTTGAGCAATATACATGTAGATAGAACAATTAGGTAACAATGGAGAGGTAGGCATTATCCTGAATCAAGGATTTCAAACGCATTTGTGCTCCTAGAACTTCATATTTACAGGGTTGACACAGACCTCTAATGTCCTCAGGGTGCTGCATATTCTAAACACAATCACTGCAAAAGCCCTTGTTGGTCTGAGACCAGTATGAATAAAATCAGCTTCCACTATAAATGTTTAAGGAGCTGGGAGATAGTTCAGTGAGCAAGGTACTTATCTCATAATCAGGAGGACCAGAGTTCCATCTCCAGAACCCCCCACCCAAAAAAAAGCTGCGTTTGGTGTTACATATTTGTAATCCTGATACTTGGGAGGAAGAGATAGGAGGATCCCTAGGGCTCTCTGGCCAGTCAGTCTAGCCTAATTGACAAGCCCCAGGCCAACAAGAGCACCTGTCTCAAAGGAGGTGGATGGTGACCTGAGGGTGACATTTGAGGCTGTGCTCTGGCTTCCATACACACACACATCTACACACACATTCACACACATGAACACATAAACATACACACGCACATTAGAAATAATATAAATAATGTAATATAAAATAATAAAAGTGTTTAACACAGAAAGCGACAGGAAGGTTTCCAATCCCAAATATCATTGCAGAAAAGCTTGATGGATGTTTAGGGATTTTATAACTTGGACACTTGTGACCATTCTGTAATGATGACGGTCATTTGTAAGTTGCAAGCAACCAGGTGCTGAGTCCCTTCACAATAGTGAGAGACATAATATTCAGTCTTGTCATTGGTCAGCGGACAGGCATCATCCCGCCTCCTCACTCTGAAGAATTCTTTTCCCCAGTAGGACAATAACGTCCTCATCCTGGCTCTGCAAGACCTTTATTTTATGAGATCTTGGAGGCTCAAAGCAGCTATCTACCATCCCAAACAGCCGGCACTTTTGTCTTCAGCAGAGATTCCCCAACCCCTTTTCAAACAAGCATTATTACAACCATTTTATAAAACCCAGACAGAAAGAGCTCCCTGGAGTCTCTTTGGAGTGGCCTGGTGTGGCAGCCTTGTCAACAGGCCACACATAGGAATGTCTCTTGCCCTGTTCCCTGCTCACTGCTCACTCGTGAAAGAGCCAGAGTATTAGAAGGGCAAGGAACCAGATGGCTTGAAGCTGCCATCAAAGGGAGGGCAAGATGGCAGGCTAAGTAATACCCTCCAAAGATATGCCCAGGTGCTAATACCCAGAATTCGTGGGTGTTTCCTTATGTGGAATGGAGTTATAGACATGGTAAGTTAAGGTTTTGGTATGGAGACCAGTTCGCCCAGGTGGAAGTGATCACACAGTTACATGTACTTTTAGAAGAAAAAGACAGGTGGTTTTATACACAAACACACAAGAAGGACAAGACCAGAGATGTGACCACCCAGGCAGAGAATGGAGTGAAGCTGCCATAAGCCAAGGAATGGTGGTATCCATTAGAAGCCAGGACAGAGTAGATTTTCTCCTATACCACGAGAGGGTGCTCAGATCGGCTACATTTCAATCCAGTTACATACATGGTGAAATTAAGGTGGCCATCACTGCAAGTTTGAGTCAGGCCACCTAGTTTGTCACAATCTGTCACAATACCAATGCCAACAGGACACAAATACAGCAATCACAATGCAGCTCTGAGTTGTACAATCAAGAGAGCTGGGGTTGCAGAACAGTGAGGGGGGGGGGCAGTGTTACAGGAGTCCAAACACACTGGGAATTCCAGGCTCTTCCAGCCTTGAACAAAGATTTGGAGATCTGTTGACAGTAACAGAAGAACAGATAGTTTATTAAGGGGGTAAAACATCTCTGGAATTTGAAGTGGGCAGCTGGAGAAAACCCCAAGAAAACCTCAGTGCCTCTCTGCTAGGAAATGGATGGATTTTGTTTTGGGGTGTGTGTGTGGGGGGTGGTATGCACATGTGTGTGCAAATATGTGAATCCCACACATATGCATGTAGAAGCCAGAGGAAGACATTAGGTGTCCTCCTCTCTATTTTCTTGAGTCTCCCGCTAAACCTGGAGCTCACCATTGCTTTATTAGATTGCCTGACCAGATAACTCAATAGTCCATGTGCTGGCCAGCAACTGATCTGATAACGGAGTCAGCTCCTGCATGACTAATGGGAGGGTATCATATACAGTATGTATACCCTGCACAGAAAAACAACCCGTATTCCAGACAGCATGTAACAAGATGTCATCACACCTAACCAAGAAACAGGAAGTCAAAACCAGGGGTGGCTGGAGATAGATAAACCCCATCAAAATTCCAAAAGAGTTGGAAAAGTACTATTTTTCTTTTCCCACTCAAGAACAAGTTGACTCAAGAAGACCAAAAGCTTCCAGCAACATGGTCTTCATTTTTATTAACATTATTATGTAAAGCAGAACCAAGACAGTGTGTTGGATCTCTCTCTTTTTTTAGCGGCACCTCATTGGCTTAAAAAGCCCAACTGCCAATTTCCATCATCAATCATTACACATTGTATACATGTAATAAAATATCACCCTGTTTCCCATAAGTATTCACAGTTTATTATGTGTCAGCTAGAATTTATATAGACACACCCACATATTGAAAGAAAAAGCCACGTGGCTTTCTGTTCTGTCTTGGGAGAGATGGCTCTCTGACTCTGAAGAGAAAGGAAGCCCACAAGGGGACGCCAGCCTCCTGGTCCCCTTCCTGGAAATCCCCCAGCACCACTCAAGTGCCTGACCTTGGCAATGCTCAGGAGAGCAGAGATCAAAGGAATGAAAGCACTCCTTTCTTGTGCTTCAATCAGGGAGAGAAGCAATTAAAATGTGAATTAATCTAAGTGAGATAAAAATGCAGATCAGACAAGAGCGTCCCTCTCACCTTGAACCTGCCCCGTGTGCGGCAGAGCTCCTGTGATTAAAGACATTTTCATGCCATTAAGGACCTTCTCTTCTGATGTTAAAAACACCGTGTCAGTCAAGTGCTCTAAGCAGACTCTGGGAGGATGGTTTGTTCTCCAGCTAAAGCCCTTGATCTTTTCAGCATTCTGAGCTGGGGATTCAGTTTTAAGAGGGGACACTGAGGGCCAACGAGGACGACAGGAGTATGGTGTCCTGAGCCAAATGAAAGGAACAATGACACCAGTGTCCTCTTAGATGGATTCTTTCCGCTTCCTTGATTCCTTGTGCAGCTGCCAGGTGACACTAGGAAGACAGAGCTGGGACATCAGGTAAGGAGCACGTCCCCAGAGCTCCACAGCCCACGCTGTTTCCCCTGTGTGTGTGTGTGTGTGTGTGTGTGTGTGTGTGTGTGTGTGTGTGTGCCCATCTTCACGTGTGTGATGGCAGGCATGTCAGTAGAGGTCAGAGGACAATATTTAGGTGTCAGTCACCTTCCATCTCTTTGAGGCTGAGGCTCTATTTGTTCAGGACTCCATATGCCAAGCTTGCAACCTTCTGGCAGATTCCCCATCTCAGTTTCCTTCGGGTTCTCTGTGACCCCAGGGGCAGTTTCCTCTCTGATTTTGGCTTTTTCTCCTATTACTGCTGGCTATACATTTGCTCCTGGTTGTCGTCACTTTATTTGATCATCCCAATTTTTGTAAATGGGAAGGTGTGTGTGTGTGTGTGTGTGTGTGTGTGTACATGCATGTTTGTATGAGCATGGGTGCACATATATGTGTGTGAGGATGCACTTGACCATGTATTTGTGCATGTGTCTGTGTAGACCAGAGGTTGAGGTCAGGAGTCTACCTTAATTGTAATGGAACTCAAGTCCCAGGGATCCTCTTGTCTCTGCCTCTCCAGCTGGGATTATACGTGCACACCTTCATGCCTGGCTTTTACATGGATTCTGGGAATCCAAACTCTCATCCTCATGCTTGCCTGGCAAGTACTTTACTCACTGAGATATCTCTCCAGCCCCATGGAATTTGATTGTGTTGTTGTTACTTTTATTTTTTGCCGTGTTGGAGAGGGACCAAGGAACATTTGTACATGTCAGAGGGTGGTGCTAGGGGGGGGGTCTTCCTTGATTTCTATCAAATAGATTTTATATGATATATTATATTATTATTTATATTTTATTACATCATATTATATTACTGAGACAGCAGGGTCTAGTCCTTGAACAGCTCACTGATTCATATAGTCATACAGTCAGCTAGGTGGCTAGCTCCCACGATTCCCTGTCTCCAATTCCAGAGTGCTTGGGTTATAGGCAGATTGCCACATCCACCCAGGATTTATACAAGTTCTGGGCCCTTAAACACTTGTGTGGCAAGCACTTTACAGACTGAGTCATTTCCTCAGCTCTGTGGTAGGTGATCTTGAGTGTCCACTTGACTGGACAGGGAGACATAGAAGAGATTTGTAAAGCACACTTTCGGATATGACTACGGGACATTACCAAGAGGTTTGTGAGCTAATTTAAAGGTGTACTAAATTGATAGGTTCAAAATGGTGATTAGACTATTTCAAGGTTATTATTATGGTTAGTCTTGGTTGTCAACATCACTGGATCTCTTGGGTCTTATAAGAGACACATCTCTGGATGGGCTTCTGAGGGTGTTTACTGAGGGTGGAGGATGCATACTTGAGGCAGGCAGTACCTTTCAGTGGCAGTCCAGATAAAAAGAGGTCCCCAGAGAAAGCCGTTCTGCCACCTTCACATTTTGCTGGCGAGTGCATCTACCCTGTTGCTGTCGTCCCTCACTGACATTGGAACCCAGCCTGTTCAGTTCCAAAGTGAAGTGAAGACCAGCAGCTCTCCAAACACTCAAGACTTTCAACTGAAACTTCTGAGGCATTTAGCCTCATGACTGAGTAGCTACCATGTTCTCAGTCTCTCCAGTGTATAGACGGCCATTGCTGAACTACCTAGCCCTTATCATGTAAGTCAATCTCATAAAAGCCCTTTATAATATATATTCATTTTATTGGTTCTGTTCCTCTAGAAATCCATGATGAACACAGTGGTGGAACTATGGAAAGGGATTCCCATTTGGAAGATACTTCTTGGCATGCACTCTCCTCACAGTGCTTTATTCTGTTTCCAGTCTACCATGGTGTGAGCCACTGAGCTCCATCACACCCTCCCTGCCAAGATGGACTGAAAGCTTTGGAATCATGAGCTAAATGAATCAGTCCTCTTTTCAAATGCCCCTGCCAGACATTCTATCAGATCCATAAGAAAGTTATCTAGAGAAAAACAAATTTTCCTTTTGTGCACTGTCCCCTGGATAGGCTGCTTTTAACAAAATACAACTTCAACAACTGTGCATCAAAACCTTGGACTTCAGAAACCCTTTAGGTCAAAGTCACTACCAGACATAAAAAGAGAGAGCTTGGAATGCATTTTTCCCTCACTAAACTGCCCTCTAAACACATGATGTTTAATGTCCATATATTAATGCTACTCTCAACTTTTGGTTAGAGAAGTTTCTTTTTTCAGATGGCTGTGACCTCTGGGATGACTCAAAACTCACCAAAGTGCTGAGAAGTGACAATGGAGTGTTCAGCTCTAAGTGAGACAATTCTATTACATACTCCATAGCTCAGGGACCATTTCAAAAGAGGTGGCAGAAAAAAAAGTAAGAGCCAAAGGAAGGGGAGGAGTGTTTAT
Source organism: Zapus hudsonius (assembly GCA_004024765.1). Lineage (NCBI taxonomy): Eukaryota > Metazoa > Chordata > Mammalia > Rodentia > Dipodidae > Zapus > Zapus hudsonius. The sequence goes on from PVHP010008941.1 coordinate 32,587, forward strand.
AACACTGTCATCCAGACACAAAATGGTCTTGATATTCACAACCTCACAGTGGCTGATGCTATCTACCCAAGACCTGTATAATAGGAGGGAAAAAATGACATCAAAATAGAAGAGAGACTAGTTGGAAATAAGAAGGGATTCAGTGGAGAGGATATTTGGGAAAGGAAACGAGGAGTGGGAGGAGGGAATTATGATCATGGTATTTTGTCTATATTTATGGAAGTTATCAACAAAAATTTAAAAAACGAATAAAGTCTAAACTTTTCAAAAGAGGAGGAACTTCTAAAGGACTTGCTCTTTAGCCTGAATATTTAAGGGGTACAACATCCAAAATTCCTAAAATGTTCGACTTGAGAATGGAAAAGAGTGTGGCTCAGGAGGCTCTTTGCTAACAGCTGTGTAGCGCTCTCTCTCTCTCTCTCTCTCTCTCTCTCTCTCTCTCTCTCTCTCTCTCTCTCTCTCTTGCTCAGCACCCCTGTAGCATCCCAGCAGGGTGAGGAGGATTAGGAAGTGTATTGTTTTCTTTCTATTTGCTGGGGCAAAATACCTAACTAATACTAGAACAACTTAAGGAATGAAGGATATATTTTGGTTTACAGTTCCAGGGAGCACATTCTATCCTGGTGGGGAAGGCTTGTCAAGAGAAGCATAAGGCAGCTGGTCACCTTATATCTGGGGTCAGGAACCAGAGAGAGACATATGCTGCTGCTCAGCCAGCTCTCTCTTTTTTATACAGTCCAGGACCCTAGCCATGGGATGCTTCCACTCACAGGGTGAGTCTACCTACCTCAATTAACCTAATCTAGAAAATCCCTCACAGGCATTCCCCAGAGATTGGTTTCCATGGTGATTCTAAATTCTGCGAAATTGACAACCAGTGATTAACCATCACAAGAAGCAAGAGACCTCAACTTAGTTCTTGGCTCACCACTTTTTAGGGGAGGAGTCTCCTCTCTTCCCAACATCCCCCTATAGATTTCATCTTGTGCTTAGAAGTTTCAAAGGCTAACAAATGTAATAATTATTTACATGGCAAGCTTCAACGAGAACAGACTCCATGCTTATTATATAGCTAAGGTGTCACTAGCTTGAAGGTAATAACTGCCTATCTCGATGAATTGTTGTGACAATTCAACAAAGGCAAAAACATATAACGTGCTTAGAAATACTCCTGGAACCTAATGGGATTTCAGGCAATGTCAGTGTGTTTTCTATGTTTGTGTCACAGAAACTAAACACCTGGTGTAATCAGGTTAAGAGGAGGAATGATTTAATTTGGCTCATGGATTCAGAGGGTTCGCTCCACCATGGCAGAGGAGATGGGCCATGAAGTAGACAAAAGGGAACATAAGCATTCTTACAGTGTTCTCTTTCACCCCTTTTGTTCTATATGGACTTCCTGCCTCGGGGAGGGATACCACCCATATTCGGGGTGAATATTCCCTCCTTCCAAAGCTGATCCTCTCTGGAAATTCCACAGATATACCCAGAAGTGTGCCACAACAATTATTAGACCTCAAATGGAGGTGAATTTTAATCCAGTCAAGTTGACAGTGAAGATTAACTATTAGTTAAATTTGTCTGGATGTGTATGCATGTATGCGTTGCATAAGTATGTATGCATGTTTATGGGCATGGGTACATGTGAGGGGGTGGGGGGCATGTGCATATGTGTCTGGAGGGTAGAGGTCAATGTCAGGGGTCATTCTCAATTGCTCTCTGCCTTTTTTTGGGGGGGGGACAGAGTGTCTCCCTGAGACTATACAACTTACTGATTTGTCTTGGTTAGCTATTCAACAAGCCCCAGAGATCTTCCTGTCTCTGCTTCCTGAGCACTGTGATTACAGGTACATGCTACCATGCCTAGCTTTTTACATGGGTGCATGGAATGAAACTCAGGTCCTCAGGCTTTTGTAGCAAGTACTTTACCCATTGAGCCATCTCCCAAACCTCAGTTAATCACTATCATTATGAATGTTTCTACTATGACAAGAGTCCATTTCGGTATAACTGGCTTCTCATATTTCTATGGATTCCTATTTCCTTTTGTTCCAGCTCCTGTATCAGTTACTTTTCTCACTGCTGTGGCATTCCCTGACAGAAGCAGCTTAAGGAAGAAAGGAAAGAATGAAGGAAGGGCTTGTTTTGGTTTACAGATTAAATCCATCATGGTGGGGAAAGCATGATAGCAGGAGAAACTTGCAATCAGTGTCAGACTGCCTGCCATACTGTTTATAAAACCTCTGAGCTATCAGACCTCATTACTCAGGATTTGGAAGTTATTCCCCTGAGTCTATGTCAACATGAATACATTTTCTGATTCTCCACACTATATCTGGTGCCATCTCTGTGTGACTCAGTTTACTGTAACAATAAGTTTCCTTGGTGATGCAAAATCCAGTCAGGTTGACAGTGGAGAATAGCCATCATAGCTTCTCAGTAGAGAGGAACTCCCTACTACTTTACTTTGTGATTGACCCCCAGACAGGCTAACCTTGAATAGGATGCTACCTCAACACCTGTACCCAGGTACCCAGCACATGACTTACAGATTCCCATACCCTTCAGTTGAACTCACCTTCATTTTGGATTAGGAAAAAGCTTGAGTTTAGGATCACACCGATCCAGGCTAGGATCCCAGCGCATCCTTCATGTTATATGAGCATAGTGTATAACCTCTCACAGACGTGCTTGTTAATGCTTCATTAACGTTCATCTTAGTGGAAAGTTTTAGAAGACCTGTTATTACTGAGCCTGTGAGTCACTGCTGGTCCCCTCCCAGGTTGCCACCATTATTGAACCTATAGTTTATTTATTTCTTTATTTATTTCTTTATTTATTTTGCTGGAAGGTGTCACCTTGGAGGAGTTACTCATAGATTGTTTTATGCTTGACTCCTCCCATCTCTGAGATCAATCACGATATAGCTTCAGCCTTTAGAAATTACTTCCCAAAGAAGTGTGCTTCTTCATTTATTGCTCCAAGTTCTTGGAGATCTGATTTGTAGGGCTGTACTGCACATGCAGAGGCTAAGGTCTGGTTATCATCTTTGCCCCTGGAGGAGATGGGGGTCTGTCAACAGGAATACTGAGCCCTTTCTCTATTTCCACTAACTGTGTAGACTGCAGATTCCATCAGTAGCTGGAATAGAAGGACCCAGTGTTCTGGAACCATTGAACCATGTTGAAAATTGCTTCGATCATTACCTTGCTTATCATGAGTCAGTGCATCGAACTTAACCTCCTAATTTCTATGATGTGAGACCGAAGCCTCTGCACCTTCCAACGGGCACATGTGTGTGTGGATGTGACCACATGAGTACAATCTGAAAACGACAACTCTCCCATCATCAGCAGGATGGATGGGTCCGTAATTGATTCTCCATAGACAAATGCTTTACATTTCTGTAAACTCTTCGTAACATCTTAGCCAAATTAAACCGAGCCCCTTCAAGTCAGATTTATAGTCCATAGGATTCTATTTAATGGAGACAAGCAATGCAATTTCAGGGTAATTTAAAGGGTATTTCGTTTAGACACAGAGCCAATTCTTGTCAGGGCCTCAGAGGTAACAAGAAATCTTCCTCTTTTCATTTGTTGAAAAGCAGCTCTAGCTTATTCCAGTGAAGGTCTTAACAGCACAGTGGAGCACAGTAAGTGACTCAGCAGATTTGTGACCCATGTTCACTGGAAAAATGATGAACAAAAATGAAGGGGGAGGGAGGAGAGAGGGAGGAAAGCAGAGATGTGTGAGACATCTAGGGCCCTTGTAAAATTTAAGAACAGGTGCTTGTTGGGCTGGGGAGATGGCTCAGTAGTTAAGAGTATTTGCTATTTAATCCTGATGAATTGGAATTCAGGTCTCCAGAACCTATGTAAAATTGAATGCAAGTCCCATGTGTATCCATAATCCTGGTAAGCCCATAGCAATGGGAAACAGAGTCAGACAAATCCTGACACTCACAGGCCAGCTGTCTGGTGCTCATAGCAGCAAATAAAAGACAGTCTCTCAAACAAGGTGGAAGGAAAAGACTGACATACCTAGGTTGCCCTCTGACCTCCACATGCATGCTTGCCCCCCCCCACACCCATACATGCACTCATGGTGTATACTAAATTCCTCTGAATTGAAATATTCCCTCCTGAAGGGAGAAAGGACTCAGGTGGTTAACAAGTGTGTGTGAGAAAGCTGAAACATAAAAGGTCTTAGGTTATATAAGGGGAAACAATTGCTTGGGGAGAGTCTCTCCAACCAGAAAAGTTGCCTGCAAGTCATGCAGTGTGCTTCAGATATGACTTCCATGAGTCATCACCTATGCTTGGATGGTCTTTGGATGATGTAATTGCCTCTGAGTCACCCATGCTCCTGTAAGCAACTCCTCACTCTGCTCTGTTAGTAACCCCCATAAACTCATTGGTTCATGAAAACTGGTTTTGGTGCAGTCGTGTTTTGGACTAACATCTTTGCCGTATCTGGGGTGAATAGGCATGTATTTTCATCTCCCCAGGGAAAAGTTTCACACACTACATGTACATACACACACACAAGAAAAGAAGCTTGGTTTACTGATACAAATTACTACAAGGTATTCCCTACTCCTGGCTGTGGCTCTTTAGATCATTGATATTGGACATGGGTGAGCTCCCTTGAGCAGGTTACAACCTGAGAAACTGTACACGTCAACCTTGGTGTTACAGGAAACAGAGTCACACAGAGATGGCACCAGAGATAGAGTGGAGAATCAGAAAATGTATTCTTGTCAACATGGACTCAGGGGAGTAACTTCCAAAGCCTGAGTGCTGAGCTCTGATAGCTCAGGGGTTTTATAGACAAACACAACAGGAAGTCTGACATCATTCTTTACACTATTGGTGGGTTACAAGTTTCTAAGGTTACATGATTTGGGGGCACAAACAGAAAATCCCTTAGCAGTCAGTCAGTGATAAGGAATTACAAATGCAGAACAGAAAGCTGTGTGCTCAGGGGTGTCTGTGCCCTTGGCTGCACTGACCTGATCCAAGCAGGTGAGGCTGCTGAGACAGGGAGGAGACTTGGGGCCATGCTGTCTCCCTGATAAATCTTGTACAATAGAAATTTGTATTTTAGACTATCATCTGGGCCTGGTTTCTTTGTTAAAATTTTTCTACCCTGTCTTAAGCAGATTGCAACCAGAGCCACTGTGCACATCAGCCTCGCAACATCACACACCTTGCAGGTTATCTTTTGAATGTTCACCATACAAGAAGGGTTTAGCTTCTGCCCTGTTTCACAAACAAGAATGTCTGGGAGACTTTATATACTATGCTCAGTGAACTGTAAGCTGAACTGGGATTTTTGCCAGCTTGGTGTAATTCTAAACTTGAGTTTTCTCCTAATTCAACATGAAGGTGAGTTCAAATGAAGGGCATGGGAATCTTTTCCCAGGGAGCAAAGAACAGCAAGATCTGAGCTTCAAATGTTCAAAGATGTTATTGGAGAGGTGGAGCACATGTCCTCAGGGGTTCATTCAGCTTCTGCCTCAGGACCTGACCAGTGTGAGACAGCATAGCTATGTCCATCGACAAAGTTCTACCTTATATCAAGAAGAGTCCTCCGGCCTGTTGACCCAGAAGAAAGGCAAGATGAGTGTCCAGATTAATGATTACAGGCCCCTGTTCTACAGGACCCACAGGCAAAGCCAGCAACAAAAGAGAGTTCATAAAGCAAACAGGCCACCCCACCAGCACTCATGTCTGCTCTGTCAGAAGGGAACTCACGTTTGCTCCCTGTGGGTCTTTTGAGGATGATGAAGGAAGTAGATGGCCACATCCTTGCAAGTGAAGTGAGGGCATGAAGGAAACGGGCTTTATTGTAAATAAAGTGAAATTGATCTTGCTTAAAGGGCCATCTTTCATGCTAAGATTAAAGCTCTCTTACATTACTGCTCCTTTGTTTTTGAAAACGCGATCTGGGGAGATGGGTCAGTGGATAAGATCACTTGCCATACAAGCATGAGGGCCTGAATTTAATTCCCACAATGAGCTGGGCATGGTTACACCTTGGTCCTTTGGGGAGTGGAGACAGGAGAATCACTGGGGCTTGTTGGTAAACCAGTCTGATGGAAAAACAAAACAAAACAACAAAACGAAAAACCAGCATCTCCAGATTCAATGAGAGCCTCTGCTTCAAGGGGATATGCAGTGAAAGATAGTAGAAGACACCTGACATTGTCCTCTGATCTCTACACACACATGATCAGGTCACACGCATCTACATACACATGTGCATATACTATACATGCACACGCCACAGCATATCACACATACACACACCAAAATATCCTTTATTAAAGGATACACAGTGTGTGTGTGTATATGTGTGTGGACAAGATTTATTGTAGTTTGTGTGTGTTTTATAAATTCCATGTCTTGGATGAAAGTGACAGGTTGGCAAGCATTTGTCAGTGAATTCCAGTGTCAGAAGCAAACCACACAGCTGCAGATGGTGGCACTGCTTCAGGGGAAGGAAAAGCTCAAACGCTGTTGATGGCAAGTTAGTGCAGCCACTATGCACCTCAGTATGGAGGGGCATCAAGAAACTATAAATGGAAATACCAGCTAGGTATATACCTAGGTATGTACCCATAGGACTCCAAGTCAGCATACCACAGAGGGACCTGCACATCCGTGTTAGTGCTGTGCTATTCACGGTACCCTAGATATAGATTCAACAAGGTGGTCACGGACAGATGACTGGATAAGGAGAATGTGGAATGTACACACAGTGGAGCTTCATTCAGTCATAAAGAAGAAAATAGTGTTGTTTGCAGGAAAATGAAGGCCAGCATGTTAATTAAGCAAAATGAGATAGGCTCATAAAGTTAAGCATTGCAGGCGTTCTCCTATATATGTGGGATATATTTTTAAAATATAAAACATGGAAATAGGAAAGGGACTGTTTGGGAGGAGGAAGGGCCTCAGGAGGAGAGAAAAGGAGGAAAAAAAATCAAAGTAATGGGGGGGAATATAATCAAAGGTGATGGTATATATACAAGCATGAAAATGTCATAGCGGAGTCCATTATTGTATTTTTATGAGTGTATGAAGTGTGTGCATATGTGTGTGAGTGTACAGGAAGATGTATGCATAGACATGTGAAGGTCAGAGGTCGACCTTAGATGGCACTCTCCAGAACATCATCGACCTCCTTTGAAACAGGATTTCTCAATGGCCTGGAGTCCACCAACTAGGCTAGACTAGCTCACAGAAAACTCCAAGGATCTCCCTGTCTTTGCCTCCCAAGAGCCAGAACTAAAAGTCTAATAAGCATGCACAGCTACACCTAGAATTTTGCATTGGTTCTGGGGATCTGATTAGGTCCTCAGCTGGTAAATCTCCTCAGACTTGAAGCCCATTATTTTTCACAATGAATACATATGCTAATTCACAAAAGGGTGCATATATGTGTGTCTGCATAATATTTGGATGCCTGGTCCCCCACATCATGGGAAGCCACTGTCTTAGATGTGGAGCTATTGCACAGCACACATTTCTGATCAAGGATGTGCCGTTACTCGAAGAACCTGCATCGTGTCCCATATTTCACCGTTGGGAAGTTGAAGATTCAAACATGAGTCTCTAATGCCAAAGTACCATTGGTATTGGATTGTTGATGTTTAACTTTGATACACTGTTTAACTGCTGTCTTTGTCTTTCCCCTAGTTCTGCGGGGCGAGAAAGTTTCTGCATTTGATCATAATCAGTGAAATTCCCTTTGTCCCTTCTTATGGCTTCCACAATGTCAAATGCACAGGGTTCCAGAAAACATGTTGAATTTAATTGAACAGATGTTTGGAGTCTGTAAACCCAATGAGACCCAAAAAGTCTATTGGAAAATGTAAGCTTCATTCCTTGGTGTCCGTTGAAACCCCTCCATTGGTTTGCTCAGAGCAATATTTTATAGAGTATTAGTTACTCATCTTTTGCTTTGACCAATTACAAGACAAGAAGCAATTTAAGGGAGAAAAAAATTCATTTTGGGGCTGGAGAAATGGCTCAGTGGTTAAGGCACTTGCCTCCAGTACCTAAGGCCCCAGGTTCAATTCTCCAGTACCCACATATGCCAGACCCACAACATGGTGGCCCTGGTGCTCTCTCTCCCTCTCTCTCTCTCTCTCTCTATCTCTGTATTTCTCTGCTTGAAAATGAATAAATAAAATAAAATAAAATAATTCATTTTGGCTCACAATTTCTGGGTCCAGTTCATTGTGAAAGGAATGTATAGCCGTGGGAATGTCTCTGGTGGCAGAAGTGTGTGACAGCTTGTTCACATCTCAGTGGAACCGGAAGCAGAGATGGAACAGGAAATGTAGTCAGGCTTTAAAACTTGCCCACCACCAGTGACCCACTTCCTCCAGCCAGGCTCCACCTCCTAAAGGTTCCAGAACACTACAAAACAGCTCATCCTGTTGGGAAGCAAGCACCCAAACGCATGGGCATACAGGTATCTTTCACATCCAAAGGACAACAATGTTTGGACCCACTGAAAATCAAACTTCACAAAGGCAAAGGGTTTTATTCCCCCTGTGCTTTCTACATCTATATAAAAATTAATACTAAAAGAATTTGATGAGAAATACAAAGGACATCTACAAACAAGGTTTATCTTTACCCTGAGTGCATATGATTGTAGACTTTAAAGAACCGTGAAAAATTCCAGTGTTCCAAAGCAGACAAAACAAAACAGGACAATGAAGTGTTGTTACAGGACCTGAGCAGCCATCCACTCCCCCATTCTTATCACATTCTTATCACTGTGTTATTATTGCAATTATTTAAATATATATATTATATATATATATATATATATATATATATATAAATATTATATTTATTCATTTTCAAGCACAGAGACGAGAGAGAGAGAGAGAGAGAGAGAGAGAGAGAGAGAGAGAGAGAGAGAGAGAGAGAGAGAGAGAGAGAGAGAGAAAATGTACCAGGGCCACCACCTTGTGGGTCTGGCCCATGTGGGTCCCGGGGAACCGAACCCGGGGCCCTAGGCACTGGAGGCAAGTGCCTCAACCGCTGAGCCATCTCTCCAGCCTTAAAAATATATTTATTTATTTGAGAGAATGAGGGAGACAGATATACAGATGAGATAGAAAGACACACACATACACACACACACACACACACACAGAGAGAGAGAGAGAGAGAGAGAGACAGAGAGAATGAGAGAGAAAGAAGGAGAATGGGAATGCCAGGGCCTCCAGCCACTACAAATGAACTCCAGACACATGTGCCACCTTGTGCAACTGGCTTTATGAGGGTGCTGGGAAATTGAACTCAGGTCCTCTGCTTTACAGGCAAGCGCCTTAAGTGCTGAGCCATCTCTCCAGCCCTATTACTGTAATGTCTGTTTTAAGGCATGTTTTCACTAAGCAGGTCCACCTGGACTGGAACTTGAGATCCTCCTGCCTCATCTTCCCAAGCCCTGAGATGACAGGCATGCACCACCATGTCCATTTTGATTATTGTAATTTTTGAAACATAACCTTTGCCCTCCAGTATGGATCTCCATGGAGACTTGGCAGTGGGGACAATTGAATCATACCGATAATTATTTGTAGCTTAAAGAGCCAGACACATGTGGACAATGCAATCTGTTCATGGGATCTAAAGAGAAGGCAAGGTTAACTGATGTATATTGTCAAGCATGTTAGCACACAACTATAATCCCAACACCCAGGACCCAGGAGAATAGTGAGTCCAAGATCAGCTTGGGGTTACCTAGAGAGACCTTGTCTCTAAAAAAAATCATGTGTGGGCTGGAGAGATGGCTCAGCAGTTAAAGGTGCTTGCTTGCAAAGCCTAATGACCCAGGCTCAGTTCTCCAGTACCCACACAAAGCCAGACCCACAAAGTGGCACATGTGTCTGAAGTTTATTTGCAGTGGCTGGAGGCCTTGGCATGCCCATACTCATCCTCTTTCTCATTCTTTCTCTTTGTGTCAGATAAATAAATGAATAATTTTAAAATAATTATGTATATTCCCAGGAGGGAATGACCCCCTACCAGGCCACCCAGAAGACTGAGATGATTTTTATTTCATCTGGAAACATGGTTTCTCTGGGATCCACTGATGTGGACTGTATTCTCCAAAGTACCAGGACATTTTATATTCGTTTCACCAGGGTAGCTGTGGCTTTTACTTGTAGTGAAGCTTGCTAAATGAGAGGCCACCTGAGAAGCAATTAAACCAAACCAGAAAATCTTTCCTGCTCATTTCATCTTGTCCTTAAATAGTTTATGCACGCGCTGAACTGGGAAGAGCTCATGGTGGTTGATGGTGATTACTCCAGTAGGGGTCAGTGCCTAACGAGTTGGGTACTTATCTGTGACCCTGACGAGATGACTGTAAATGATCAGAAGAGGACCAATGGGAACACTTTGTGAGGCTGCCCACGGAATGGAGATAACAGAAGCTAGTGGAGTAAGGTTGATGGGAAAAACAGAAGCTGATGGAATCAGGAAGATTAAAACTCCCATTTAGAGCAGAGAAGATGGCTCAGTGGATAAAGTGCTTGCCTTGCAAACATGAGGGCCTTGAGTTCAATCCCCAGGACCCATGTTATAAATAAAAGCTGGGCAGGGTAGTGTGCACATGAAGTCCCAGTGATGGGAAGACATAGATGGTGGATCCCCCTGGGCTCATTGGTCAGCCAGGCTAGGTTAATTGGTGAGCTCCAGGCCAATGAGAGTCTGTCTCAAATAGAGATGGGAAGTGTTCCTGAGGATACAGATACGTTTGTCCTCTTGCCTCCACATGCATTCACACACATATGCACATGCACACACGTGTATAGACAGGTATATGCACACATCAGGCACACATGCTATGCAAACAAACAAAAAGAAACATTCCTAAGGCATTTGGGGCCTTGCTGGTGTTTATGCTGTGTTCAATGAGAGCTTCTAGGGAGCTGCTCTCCTGTCTCCACACTCCACAATTTAACAGTTAGAGGGTTGGGATTACAGAAGTCCAACCATAGCTTCTAGCATTTTTTTTCTTATTTTTTTTTGTTTGGACCTTCTACATGTACATTGATCATAATCCCCTCCCCTTCTCTTCTTTGTCTCAACTCCCACCTCCCTCTCTGAGCCTCCTTTCTTTCTAACTTTTTATTTTAATGTAATTTTTTGCCCTCTTTCATCATCCATGACAGCATGTCAATGGGCCCAATATTATGCAGGTCTTGTGCAGGTAACACCAGATGCCGTGAGGTTATGAATGCATGGGCCACATCGTGTCTGGAAAACCGTGATCCAAAGCACTCCTTCCCATCCTTTGGCTCTTACATGCTTTCTGCCCTGTCTTCTGCAATGCTTGCTGAGCCTTGGAGAGCATGATGGAGATGTCTTGTTTCATGTTGAACTCTCAGCAGCCTCTCATTTTCAAATCACTTCTAGTTTGATGGCATTTTGAGTCTCCTCAGTGTCTGGCCAGCAGTGAGATCAGCCCTCCGTATCTTACCACCCCTGCAATGTTCCCTGAGCCCTGGTGGGTAGATGTGATAGAGATGACTTGTCCAGTGCTGAGCACTGAGCTTTCTCTTCTTCTCATCCATTAGAAGAGTCTTGGGTCTCTCCATTATTTATTGCTATCTATAAACAGAAGTTTCTCTAACTAAACATGAGAATAGCATTAATCAATGGGCAGAAACATATACATTTAGGAGGCAATTTTCTGGGTTCAATGCATCCATTTAGCCAAAGAACAGTGGTAATTTCCCTCTAGGGCCTGTGTCTTTCCCAGCCTTAGGCATTTGACTCAGTGCCTCATGCTTGCTTAGCAAGTGCTCTTACCCACTGAGCCATCTTCCCACCCCCAAGAGCTAGTTTTATCTATGAAGGTAGACACCCTAGTTATTCTGGTCTTTCTCCCTGTGGACAGGAGACACTCTGTGTGATGGACAGGACTCTAGATTAGGAACTTGGAGATGTGAGCACTAGTTATTACTCTACCACAGCAGCACAAGGGCTGCTGAAATCCTTGGAATTATCATATAGACAGGAGCCCTGGGGCTGGAGATGGTATGGAAAGAATCCTTGCCTGCATGGATGGAAGTAGGTCAGAACATTAAGAACTAGGGCTTGCCATGCCCAGATTTTGATGAGTGCTGGGGATGGAACTCAGGCCTTCATGTATGCACAGCAAGCACTGTTAACTACTGAGCCATCTCCCCAGTCTCCAAAGTGCATTTGGTGAACAGATAAAACCAAGACACATCCTATGACTTCACCAAACACCTCAGCAACTGGAAAACTAGGAAAAGGAATCTCTTCTTCCACGTGCATCAGGTGTGTAAGCCAGGTACCCACACCCCCCAACATACACACACATGGGATGGGGCTACATAGCAAACAACTCAATTGTCTTGACTGGCAACACTTGTGTTCTCAAGTTTAGATATGATTTTTTTTTATATTTTATTTACTCATTTTCAAGCAGATACAGAGAGAGAGGAGAGAGAGAGCACCAGGGCACCTGGTTTATGTGGGTCCTGGGGAATTGAACCCGGGGCCTTAGGCACTGGAGGCAAGTGCCTTAATCGCTGAGCCATCTCTCCAGCCCTTAGATATGTTTTGGCTGAGCATTGACTGAGTTCTGCTGAAGGAGGATGAACCCAGGTCTGTTTTTTGAATTAACAGTCCAAGTGATGTCCAGATCACACTGAAGCCATAGTCGAAGGAAGAAATAAAATAGAACTGGAGAAAATGTACCCGTGTCTAATACCCTCAGTTGGAACTGGTGTTCTGTCATTTCTTCCCAGATTCTAGTTATCAAAGCAGATGGCATGGTCACCTCCAAAGATGAGTGAAATGGATATAGAAGTTGTCTCTTTGAGAGGAGTTTCACTTCTTATGGCTTCAGTTTTCCATAGTCCAAAAATATCAATTCCATAGAAACTTGAGTAGCATTCTATAAGATATAACCACTAACCACCAATAAAGAGGGAAGGAAGACATTCCGGACATAAGGTAGAAAAAAAAAAAAACCAACTTAACCTTAAAACCATGGACTCAGGCTGGTTAATCCCAGGCCCAGAATTGGGCTGCTCTCCCACAGTGAACTGTTGGCCAGGGAGACCCACCAGGTCCCCAAAACACTTGATTACCTGCTAGAGCTAAAATGGAAGACCCCATTGCTGGAGACACCACAGGCTGAGTTCACAGGACATCGAAATACCATTCTGGAACCAAAAAGGAAACTAGCTCCCTTCCAGCAGCCCTCCTAGTGCTGGAGAGCCCTGTGGGAGTTGATGGAAGACCACAGTCACCAACAGCATGAATAAACGGGGGACCCTGCAGACTACGAAATCAACCAGCTGGACAAGAAGTACACACTTGTGCAATAGTGGCACACAGCCTCTGCAGGTAACCAACTGTTCTCTGATTAGACATGAGACCCATTCAGTGGGACAGAACTCATATTTGGTACTTGATACCAAGTCAGAATCTGATGTTCAGGAAACTCATAAATTTCAGAGAGAAGCCTCCACTGCTCTCTGAAGAGGAGTGGGCTTTCACACCAAAAAGTATCTCAAATAACTTTATATATCTCCTTTAAGCTAAGCCGCTCTCACTCTTCATTGGAGAATCTGTATTGTTTTGCAGAAAGCAAAGAAAATGGAGATGAACCATGATCCATCCATAAGACAAAAAGATAGCCAACTATCCACCATGAGATGTGCCACCTCTACCACATCTGAAAGGGCCCAGGATAAACTACAGAAGAAGTGGCAACATGAATACTGCTCTTATTGCTAGCCTGACAACCGGTTCCAGAGTGATGGTGACAGACAGTGATCAATCAAAACCCATCAAAGCAGAAATCCAGAGGCTACAGAGAACTCAGCATTAAATAAGACCACCAGAGGCATACCGTGGCTCAGGGAACATTGTGAAAGAGGGGTTGGAAAGATTATAAGAGCTACAAAATGGGTAGGAATTTCCTGAGGCACAGTCTCCTGCTACCCCACAGAGACTGACTGAGGCCTTCATGATCCCACAGTGAACACTATGACCCCACTGAGGAGGCCCCCAGGGTAATGGAAGTTGGGATGATGGGATAAAAGAGTATAACTTTTTATAATATATATAAAATAAAAATAATTAGATTTCTAAAATTGAACAATTTATAACTTTTAAGATATGTGCTATTTTGATTGACACGATGAAATCTTGGGGCATTCTGCTCTGGTCTGCTAGGATGGTGACTCATTCCCTTGTCTAGAGTATCCATGTGATAGATGCTCCCCTTCTGTAAGGCACTCCTTACAGTCTCCACATCAGATTGATTGCTGAGCAGTGTGTCCACACTGTATACACTACTCTTGTTAGTTATCAGTAGTCATCTTGGCCATCAGACTCATTGTCATGGAACCACAGGGTTTGTGTTCAAAATCACATTTATTTTACTTAATACTGTCTCCAAATCACAAGATTTGGATGCTGCTGGCTTAGATATGCCAAAGGTAACCTGAAATGTGCTTCCTGTAAGTGAAAAAGGTCAGAGTTCAACTTCATAAAAAGATCATTATAGGCTGAGGCTGCTAAGATCTACAGCAAGAGCAAATTTTCAGCCTGTGAAATTGTGAAGGAAAAAAGAAAACTAAATTCATTTTTATTTTGCTGTCACATTTCAGAATGAAAAAAGTTATGGTTACAATAAGGTATGAGTTTATAGGAAAAAAACAAACACATTTCAGCTTTTCCTCTGTATCTGTGAGGAATTTGTTCTAGGACCTTCCTCCCTTGTGGGTACCAACATCCTTGGATGCTCAAGTATCTTATTTTAAATAACATAGCATTTGCATAGAACTACACACATCATCCTGCATGTTTTAAGTCATCTCTGGATCACTTATAATACCCAGTGCAGGGAAAATAGTCACTGTTGGGTATTCCTCAGGGAGCATGTCGAGAATAAAGGGATCCTGTGTGTGTTCAATACAGATACATTTCTCCCCCGGTGTTTTCCATGTGCACCTGGAGCTGCAGATGTGGTGTCTGTAGAGAAAGACAGCAGGCTGCCTGCAGTTTCAGGCACTCACTGGATTAGAGAGGAGGAGGCTGACCCTAAAGGAAGGGACATTTACCTCATAGAGAAAAGAGTATGGGTGTACGTGTTCTCATCTGAGTCAGGAGAATGGTAACAACAGCTCATATCCCACAATAATCATTTTAAGAGCCTATATGTGTGCACATGTATTATATACATGTATGTATGTACGTATGTATATATGTAAGTATATGCACACACGCTGTGGTAGTTGGAATGTATGCCCCCCCCCCATAGATTTGGGAGTTTAAGATTGTCCCCAGTTGCCTGACTGGAGGAGGTGTCTTTTTGGGTGGATCCTAGCCTCCAGCCCTAAGGTGTTACTGAGGGTGGATCTGGAACTCCATCCAGAGATATGTGAAGAGCAGTCTGAGCTCTGAGGAGCTCACAATTGTTTGCTAGTGTGTGTGTGTGTGTGTGTGTGTGTGTGTGTGTGTGTGTGTGTGTGTTGCTGGTGAATGGTTTCTCTCTCTGCTGGAACCTGTGAAGGGAGGGGGGAATGCATCCTCTTTCGCCATTATGGAACTTCCCCTGAACCTGAGTTTCAATAAATCCCTTTCCTCTCATAACTGTGCCTGGTTTGAGGTTCAACCCAATGGGGTATGAGCTGACTATGACACACATATATAATCAGTCAAAATGTGTGTGATTATCTCAATCTAACTTCTAACCAAGTCTACTGACTTGGTGACCATTTCTGCAAAACCAAAGATGCACTCACATCTCCCATCCTGGGCAGCATTGTCCCTTCTCCCCCTGCCTCACAGCGTTCTGCATACACACCATCACTATGAAAAAAGCCAGAATCGGGATAGGATGGAGATGTCCCCTGGTCAGACACGAAACATCTCCTTTTGTCATGGAAAAAGTAGTGTCACCTGGCAAACCAAGCAGGCACACACAGGACAGCCCTGCTTAGGCTACAGTAAAGCATCTGGGTGGCAGACTGTATGCTGCTAAGTGTTTTGATAGAAAGGGTGTCTTTTTAGCTGAAAATGTTGACGTGAAAAGGTTGAGCTCTTTTGGCAGGTTTCAAGATGAGTAATCGTCCAGCTCACTCTTTCTGTCCAAAGCATTGTGGGTTTGATGTTAGTGCACAGCATTTCCATCTTTCACCATGCGCCCAAGTCTTCCATCAGAGAAGGTGCCGAGGGATGTGATCCATGGGGGATGGGCTGATAGCCCATGTTTGCTTTCTCACCCAGATGAATCAACTTCCCCAAGACATGGCTCCTGGCTGGCTCTCTGGAATGAGTGGAGCTGGATGGGAGGCAGGCAGGTAACTGCAGAAGCCTGAGTGTATCAATCACTTTTCTCATTTCTGTAGCCAAATGCCTCACAGAAAGCAATTTGAAAGGAGGGAAGAGTTACCTTGTCTCACAGTTTGAGGGGTCACAGTCCATTATAGTTGCAGGTGGGAGAGGGGGAGGCATGATGGCAGGAGTGTGGGGCAGCTGGTTACATGGTATCCATGGTCAGGAAGCAGAGAGAGATGAATGCTGGTGTTCAGCTGGCTTTTCCCTTTTCCCCTCTTGATTCAGTTAGAGACCCCTGCCCATGAGACGGTGCTGTTCACACCTCATATTCAGGGCAGGTCTTCTCACCTTAAGTTCAACCTTTCTGGAAAGACCTTGACATACATGAGGTGTGTGCCCAGAGTCATTCTAAATTCAGTCACGTTCGCAGTGAATATGAACCATCACAATGAACACTGGTGGGACTGACCCTCCCAGCCCAGGCACCAGACAAGAGAACTGAGGCTGGTGGTGCCTGAGACGATGCAGTGGGCACAGGCCTATAGCACTGCTCACCTTTGCCAAGTACAAGGGTGGGTCACATATTACCAGATTTCAGGAAAAGCCTGAAAATCTCAGATAAGCTTGGAGATTTTAAGTCTCTTAAGTTTTAAATGTTGAAAAGTATAATAAATCGAGTTGGAGTAGAAGAGAGGAAGGAAGGAAAGGACAAAGGATGGGAAGACGGGAAAAATGAGGGAGGGAAGGAGAGAAAGGAAGGAAGGCAAGAGAATGAGGAAATAGAGGGAGGAAGGAAGGAAAGAACAAATGAAAGAGAAAGGAAGAGAAGGAAGGGAGGGAAGGAAATAGGAAGTGAGGGACAAAGAAAGGAAAGGAAGGGAGGAAGGAAATATATCATTTTGAAAGGCTACTCGATAGTTGAGCCAGGTCAAAGTCATTCCAGGCCAAGCATCAGTGAGAAGTGGGGAGATGTGGTTACTACCCACCTCTCTGGAGCCAGGCCATCCACCGTATCATTTGGTCAGAAGTGTTATGGATTCAATAAAGAGCAAAGCCAAATCCAAATATAAACACGCACATATGCAGGAATGCATTTTTAGGTTTTTCTGCGGCAGGGTCTCACTCTATCCCTTGATGACCTGGCACTCACCTTGTAGCCCAGGCTAACCTCGATTTCATGGAAATCATTCTCTCAGCCTCCCAAATGAGGAGATTATAGGTGCAAGCCACCATACTTGGTATGATTGCATTTTTAAAGCAAAGCACACATGATTGTGGTATTATACACTACTTCAAATTACCCATGCTATTACTCGCAGGAGCGGGGATCACAGAATTTAATATCAATATTTAATTTAAGATCCATTAACTCGATAGAAAAAAAATGAGCAGGAGTTTATGGACTGTCCACTGCGGCTCTGCATGCGGTGAGTTGGTCCTCAGTGAAATGCACTCTGGTGGCTTGGAGGATGCATTCTTTTTATTTTAAATGTGTGTGTGTGTGTGTGTGTGTGTGTGTGTGTGTGTGTGTGTGTGTGTGTGTGTGTACAAAAAAGGAAAAGAAGGAAGGAAGGGAAGGAAGAAGAAAGGAAAGGAAATAAATCATTTTGCAAGTCTACTGGATAGTTGAGCCAGGTCATAGCTATTCCAGGCCAAGGATCTCCCAGATGGTCCACTTGTGGTCCCAGAGTAAAATGACACCTTTTTCCCTCCTGGGATCTGGAAACAGCACTGAGCAGTGGGGAGCACCTCTGTGTGTGTGTGTGTGTGTGTGTGTGTGTGTGTGTGTGTGTATGCTTGAATGCACAGTGTGTGAGTGTGCATGCATGTGGAAGCCAGAGGTTGTCCACCTTATTCTTTGAGATGAATCCCTGAACTGAGATCACTGATTCAGCTAGACCAGGTAACCAGCTAGCCCGAGGGATTCCTGTTTCCATCTCATCAGTGCTAGGATTATAGGTGCACTGCACTCTGCCACATTCAGAATTTCCTGTGGGTCCTAGGGATCTGAATTCAGGTGCTCATGCTTGTGCAGCAAGCACTTGACCCATTCAGCCCTCCCAGCCCTGATTTTTTGTTTGTTTGTTTGTTTTGCTTTGTCTTTGTTTTTGTTTTTGAGACAGGTTCTCACTCTGTAGCCCTGGCTGGCCTCAAACTCTCTCTACAGATGCAGCAGATCTGGAACTTGGGACTTTCCTACCTCCATGTCCCTACTGAGAAGATTTCAGATTTGTACCCCTGTGCCTGCCTTGAAGATATGATTTTTATTGTAGAGCACAGACAGCTATAGTGCAGGCTGCCAGGCTCAGGTCCTCTCCTGTTTCTTACCTCCCAGGTGAAGGTCTCCAGCAATGGAAATTTAATCTCCTAAATGCCCCATTGTTCACAGAGGGAAATTTTTAGATTTACAAAAAAAGACTCATGAACACACATTTAAATCTTTTATTTAATGTCTGGAGTCTCTTAAACATTAGAAAATTTCATTATATTTCTGAGCCTTGGTTTCTTCATCTCCACCTGGGGATAATAATCCTAATAGTCCCTGGCTCAGGAAATTGATATGAAGAAAAATAAGATAATGCTTATGTGGTGCTTAGAATTAAAAACAAGCACTTACTCCTTATGATAGATGCCAGATAGACAGACAGACAGACAGACAGACAGACAGATAGATAGATACATAGATAGATAGATAATAGATAGAGCTAGATAATGGATGGATGGATGCACACATTCATGAATGGATTGATGGATTAGCAGGCAGTTAGAGAGGTTGATAGATAATAGATACACAGATACATAAACAGATAAAGCAATTGTGTAGGGGGTCAATACATAATA
>PVHP010008942.1:0-40038 GCA_004024765.1 Zapus hudsonius
TCCTTTGGCTTTTACAGTCTTTCCACAGTCTCTTCGGCAATGGCCCCTGAGCCTTGGAGGATGTGACAGAGATGTCTCAGTGCTGAGCACTCCACTGTCACTTCTTCTCAGCCATTTGGTGAGATTGGAGAAAAAAAAAGATGATATCAGAATATAAAGAGAGAGAGACAAGTCAGAAGTGATTCAATGGAGAGGGAAAAGGGAAGGTGGTGGGAGGAGATTATGATCATGGCAGATTGTCTGTAATTATAGAAATTGTCAATCAAAAAGAAGGATCATCATCATCCTTTAGCTCCCTGCAAAGGTCTCTGGGACCACAGCTCTCAGGAGTTAGCTGAGGTGGGAGGACAGGGTGGAGAGGAAAGTCCAGAGGAGAGGCCTGACCAGAAGACTGCAAACTTGGCCTATAAGATAAACCTTTTGGCAGAGAGAAAGGCTGGTAGCCACCAAGCCAAGGCTGATTGGAATCACAGGAATCACTGGTATAGGCACAGAGGCTCTCCAGAGCAGCTTTTTAGGAATTAAATTAACATACAGCTTGCATTAAAGTCCACACTATCAAATGACCCCCCAAAGTGCCCTCTGTGTGATATAAAAGCCCCAACCCTTTGTACATTGTTGCCATTAAGTTTCTAAGCTTTTTCTCTGCCCTGACTAGCTTTAATGTAGTGTGTGTGTGTGTGTGTGTGTGTGTGTGTGTGTGTGTGTGTGTGTGCGCGCGTGCGTTCACATGTGTGTGGGTAAGTGCACCTACATGTGGAAGCCAAAGACAAATGTCAGGTGTCTTCCTCAGTTGTGCTTCACCTGATTTTTTGAGTCAGCTTCACTTATTTGACTACACTAGCTGGCTAGAAAGCCACAAGAATTTTTCTCTCTGCTTCCCCAGGACTGAGAACACAGGCATATGCCACCACACCTACCATTTGAGGTGGATCCTGGGGATCTGAACTCAGGTCTTCATGCTTGCATGGCAAACACTTTACCCAGTGAGCCATCTCTCAGCCCCAAGAAAGTATATATTTTCTTAATAAATTCTCTTGCTTTGCATGTTGCTATCCACGTGTCTCTGTCCAAATCCTTGTTCTAGGACACAAAAACCTGGACATTCTGGCAAGCGCCCACCAAACGCTGATATCTGCCAATATGAAACTTGTGATTTGCTGATCAATAGATGTGTTAGAGGGAGAGGGAGGCATAGCATGACTGACGGCCATGCTTACTGGACAGACAGCTAGCTTGAGCTAAGGGCAGTTTTTAATCTTCTGCACAATGATAGATTATGGCTTTTGACAAGCTCCATTCTTGTAGCTAAATTTTGGATGAGTTACAGTCTACTGAGAGCGGAACCTGTAATATTTAGCAAAAACTTGGAATGGAGATATTTGGGCTTCTAATGAAAGTCAGATGCTAATCCTTTGGCAATCAGTGGGGCCAAGGGCAAGAGGATGATCTTCTGAAGGGATCTGCCTAGCATCACTGCTTAGATGGATGGTTACCTGACCTCTGCACAGCCATGTTTGGGAAACGCTTGAGTCTACTTTAGTTCATAGACGTGAGCAGCCACATCACCAAAGTTCTGTGGTGCAGAATAGATCATTTTAAGTTGGAATTTTAAAGGAGTATTGTTGCAGTTAGCTTTCTAGTTGCTGCGCAGAAAGAACCTGAGCAAAAGTGGCTTATGGAAGAATGGGTTTATTTGGGTTATGGACTCGAGGGGAGACTCCATCCTGGCAGGGAAAATGATGGCATGAGCAGAGGGCTGGACATCACCTCTGCCACAGCACTGCAAACAGCGGCAGGAAGGTGTGCCAAACACTGGCAAGGGGAAGCTGGCTTATAACCCCATAAGCCCGCCCGCAACAACACAGCTTCATGGAGGTTGTAAAACCCAAACTGCCATCAGCTGAGGATCGATCTATCAGAACACATTCATTTGTTTGTGGGGGACACCTGGATCAAACCATGACAAGTATAGTATAAATTTCCCATCCAGAGAAATTCTAAGATTTCTCTAAAACTTCTGACTTTAAACAATGTGCCTTTCTTGTGAGCTCTCCATATAAATTCATTGTAAATTGTATTTCAAAGCAACCCACTTGCTACCTAAGATTGCATTTAGCAGTTACAGAGACTCGGACTCAACTGGCACAAACAATAAAGGATGTATTATCTGGAATTCCAGGTACACAGCTTGGGATCGGTAGTGGTGTCTCAGAGAGATCAAGAATGGAGAATCTCTCTGAAATGCTTCTTAGAGTGTCAATCACAGCTTTCAGCTGCCTCTCCTCGTAGTCCCAAGATGACTACAGAAGCTCCCAGCATCCATTATCACTCAACAACAATCCCTGGAAGTCAAATTATACTCATCCTTGTTTTCCCAAAGCCCCTGAGCCTCATCTTCTTCGGATCTCACTGATGGATCAGTGGGACCAGTCGTCGCCTCTCCCTGCTGGATAGAAGTGATACTGCTAACGAAGAAAAAGAAGGAAGAATTTTATATTTGTGCCATAAAAATTGTAGATCTAATCTGATTGGTTGTTCAAATGTTATGTCAAAGACTATTTTCATTAAGATTCACTTTGTTGTTGCTTTGATACAGGGTCTCACACTGGTCCAGGCTGCCTCAAACTCCATGCATTCTCCTACCTCAGCTTCACAAGTACTGGGATTACAGATGTGAGCTACCACTCCTGGCTATGATTCACTCTTAAACCATGCTTTCTCGTAAAGATTTTTATGAGCGGGGCCCATATTTATAGAGGCCACTCCTAGTACATTGTAGTAAAACCATATCCTTTTTATAGTGAATATGTATTTGGGTTCTTAATACATGAGGTTGGCATTGATGGAAGTGGCAGGGGGAGGGCTTTGCTCTGTGAACATGTGGTTCAAGGTTAGCCTGAGGATGCAGAATTCTCAAAGGTACAGAGGGTGACTCGAGTCTAAGAACCTGTAGGTGAAAAGTGCCAATCATTGTGTGGACTGAGGAAAACTGCACTTGAAAGGAAGTTTTAAAATATCTGAGAGCCGGGCGTGGTGGCGCACGCCTTTAATCCCAGCACTTGGGAGGCAGAGGTAGGAGGATTGCCATGAGTTTGAGGCCAGCCTGAGACTGCAGAGTGAATTCCAGGTCAGCCTGGGCTAGAGCAAGACCCTACCTCGAAAAACAAACAAAACAAAACAAAACAAAACAAAACAAAAAAATCTGAGCTCTAGATATACACTTAAACTGTGGAATCTCAGCGGAAAAAAAATTTTGGGGAGTCCTGTCAGTGGAACAAAGTGAAATTCTAAGGTCCCTTTGGCTTAAATTTTAGCTTCCACAGCAATGGGGCAGCAATAGCAGAGCTCATGCTATGGTGGGCCAGGGCCAGGACCACTATGCAATTCTGGCTTTTTACCCTGGCTTGGGTAGGTTCACTGAGTGTATCACATGCTCTTGGCATCAGCCCCTCCAGCAAAAAGAGGCAGAGGCACAAAGAGGAAGTGCTGAGACTTCCCCTTTCAACTCTTCCTTTCTGCCTCCTTCCTTCCCCAGCCCCAGGGGTGTGGTCTCTGGTCCCACCAGCATCTAGAAATCATGTTTTCCATATCTTGTGCAAGGGGCAGGGGCTCCCTGGTAGGACTTTAGCCCTCTGTTCTTTTTATGATGATGGACAGAAATCAGCTGTGCAGTTTTCTGGGCTCTTCCTGTCATAGGGGAAGGGGCCCTCTACATCTTTGAAACTTTTAAAAATTAAATTTCAAAATCTTTAAAATTTTTCCCATGTGGATGTTTCTTCTCTGGGATCTGCACACTTGGATATATTCAAGGCCTTAGCTACTTTTATTTTTAACCAAAGAGGATGAAAGCCTCAAGACATCCTGGAGAGGAAGATTCTCTGGTTGGCATTGTATCAAATTCTTTGCTGAGGGAGGATGGCTGTGGAGACAGGGTGGGTTGGGTTCAAACCGTTTGTAACAGATTCTGGCTCTGGGCCCAACATTGTCGAAAATGCTCAGAGGAGACTCAAAACACTTGGATTTGGGGCTTTTAAATGATCTTTGTTTAGATGTTTGAATTTGTTTAAATAGTTTCTCAAACAGAAACAAGGAAAAGAACTTGAATAGAATTTTTTGTTGACCACAAAACAAACTCATTCCCAATCTAAACTAACAAATTCACTCTAACATTATATTCATATCTTTACTGTGTTACTCAAAAGAAATGAAATATATAGGACCCAGCTGAGCTGGACATCCTCAGGCTTTTAACAATAATGACCATAATTATATTTGACGCTCCATTCTGTTTCACATACCTTATCTCTTTTTAATAATCTTGGATCCCACCTACTTTTTTGGTCTTCTGAGGAAAGGTAGTCCTGCCTGGCTTGGAATTTGAAATGCAGACAGGCTGGCTTCCAATTTCTCATCTTGTCTCTACATCACAGTGCTGAGATTAGAAGCATGAGCTTCATGTCCACCTTTTCTATGAAGCCCACGATGGCCTGCCTGCCTCAACCCTCAATCCCCAACCTTCCAAGTGATGGTGTTACAGGTGTTCCCACCACGCCTGGCTTTTAACAGTCTCTTATCCAAGTATAGTTACAAGTGAGAAGACAGGGGCTCTGCTGGCTGAAAGAGCTTGGGTAAGGTAGGGCTTTTTATATTTTTGTTTTTCTAAAACTTATTTATTGTTAATAATTAGATACATTGTATAAGCAAGCATTGTAATGGCACCTCCATTTCCCTTCTCCCTGTCCCCAACCTGCTGGGGACTCTCTTCAGTGGGCTTGCTGGGCCAGACCAAGGGGTAGGGGGTTATGAATTACACAAGAAGTAGCCAGTTTTTTCCTTTGTGTGTTGTTGTTGAGGAGGGCAACCAATGCCTCTGGATATTCTCTCCACCAGGGCTCTTCTACTAAATTCCCTGAGTCATAGTGGGTTGTTTTGTTTTTAAGGCAGGGTCTCACTCTAACTCAGGCTCACCTGGAATTCACTCTAGTCTCAGGGTGGCCTTGAACTCACAGTGATCCCCTACCTCTGCCTCTGGAGTGTATGCCTTCCCACCCTGTGGCTCTTACATTCCTTTGGCCCCTTCTTCGCAGTGTTCCTTGAGCCTTGGAGGGCGTGCTAGAGATGCCTCATTCAGTGTTCAGCTCTCAGAAGCCTCTGATTGGCAGCTTTGATAGTTTGAGTCTCTCAGAGGCTACTACCATCTCCATAGAGAAGCTTCTTGGCCAGTAGTGACAGCACCATGAATATTCTTCCCTCTACTTCCTCTGCAAGGTTCCCGGAGGCCCAGCAGATGTGATAGAGATGACAAATCCAGTGCTGAGCCCTGGGCTTTCCTTGTCTCGTTCACTTTGGTGAGTCTTGGGTCTCACTGATATTCACCACCATCTGTAAAAAAAAGCTTTTCTAACTAAAAGTGAGTGTAACTTTAATCAATAAGCAGAAACATACACATTAGATATCAATTAGATAGACTAAATGTATCCATTTAGCCAAAGAACAGTGGTAGCTTCCCTTTAGGGCCTATGTCTGTCCAAGCTCTGTGATGGTTAAATTTTGTTGTCAACTTGACCTTGTCAGTCATCTTGGGTGGGTCTCTGCTGTTGTTCACAGAAAGGCGGCCCTCTCAGTAGGGGGCAGGATGGAAGGAAGCTCAGGGAAGCTAGAAATGAACATCCCTTTCTGGGAGGGCAGTGCAGGAAAGAAATTCCAGAGACTCAGGAAGTTAGTAAGTTTGGGAAGGGGTTGCATGATACTGCCCTAAGGCTGTATAAAGGGGGAGAAAACCTCTCTCCCACCTGCCTGTATGCTGTTGTGTGTGTGATGATGGTGATGGGTTTCTCTCTGCTTGGACCTGTGAAAAGAGGAGCCAGCCTCTTCACCATTATAGAACTTCCCCTGGATCTGCAGCTTCAATAAATCCTTTCCTCCCATAACTGCCTGGCTTGGAGGATCACCCCAGTGGTGTGTGGCTGACTATGACACTAGCCATAGTCCCTTTGACTCAGTTTTCAGAACTCAGTATAGCCCCCTCCTGCTGAGGGTACTTCCATGACTGTGGGGACGTCATGCCTGTATGGTTGGCTGTGTGCTACAGTCAAGATCCACTGCTAAGTAAGATTCTTGATGACTTTTCTCCCCAACCAGCTTGTGTAACACTTTCCCACACGATGGCATGGAGCCATCAGGGAGGTGGTTTCAGCTGGGTTCCAGCTTGATTCTCAGTGCCCTGGGACTGCACCATGTGGTCTCCTTAGCAACAGGGTCTGGTCATCTAGTTCTGGTGGCCCACCAAGAGAACTGGGAATAGCTTGCATTGTTTTGGAGGCCTCATGGACCTCCATGACCAACAACTCACTGGGGTGATGGAGGGGTGACCCATCTCTGGCAGTGGGATTTACCTGAAACAACCTATGGCTTCAGGGTTAAGCTTTCTTCTCCCTAGCAGAGTACTTTTGTCCAATATCTCTCTCTCTTCTCTCTCTCTCTCTCTCATTTTTTTTGAAGTCAGGGTCTCACAATAGCCCAGGTAGCCCCAGCCTGGCCTTTCACTCATGGTGATCCTCCTGTCTCAGCTTACTGAGGGCTGGGACTCAACTCAAGGCATGAGCCACAACCTCTCTCTCTCTCTCTCTCTCTCTCTCTCTCTCTCTCTCTCTCTCTCTCTGAGGCTCTAGTGAAGTCACATGATGCACTGGGTGAGCTCTGCTAGCAACCTCAGAGTCATGGTGTGTTTGATTTTGAATTAATTTTTGGTAAGCGTGCATTCAGAAACCTTTCACTGTCAGCCTCTGTTCTTTGTGATCCCCACATTCACGACCCCCAGTTTTAGAAGCTGAGGTCTACTGGGTCCCGGGGAGTATGAGGACTCAGGTACAAGCCTAGATGCTTGACTTCAAGCCTGTTCTGTGGACTGTTTAACATTCAGGTCTCTGGCAAGCAAGGAGGGTCCATTTGATAGTGTGTATGGTTTCCTGTGATGTAAATATTCCCACCATGGTTGAGCTTAAGCTACTAACTTGACTGAGATGACCAGACTGGGGAAAAATGCATAGAATCCACTCGTGCTGACATCAGCTGCTGCCAGCACACCGTATCATACCTTCCATGTTTTGGAACATGAACTATGTTGCGTCAGTTCTAGGTGACAAGGTCCACAATCACTCTACTCTTTGTGCTTCATACCCCCATTCTCCAGCCTCGATGTTTAATTTTTGTAAATCTGGGGTTCTGGGTAAAGCAAGTGTGGGAAGAGCATGAGCAGTCAAGGGCCTGTGTTTGAGTCTTCCCTCAGCCCCTGGACAGACAAGATCATGGAGGTATCCTTCCAGCTCTCCTTCAGCTCTAGAACCCAGTTTCCTGTGTAACATGATGTCTGAGAGTCTAAAAGGATGTGGACTACATTTTAAACAAACTCTTCATAGACTTTTAACCATGTGTGGGGGCTGGGGAGACAGCTCTGTCAGTAAAGTGCTTGCTGTACAAGCATGACGACTGGACCTGAGTTTGAATTCCCAGCATCCATGTAAAAGCCAACCACTGAAGCACATGCCAGACACGAGGATTCCTAGAACTTGCCAGCTCGCTATTCTCAGCAAATTGATGAGCTCTGGATTCAGTGAGAGAAGCCATCTTAAAAAGCAACAACAGTGGAGAGCTGTTGATGAAGACATCAACCTCTGGCCTTTACACACACACACACACACACACACACACACACACACAGAGAGAGAGAGAGAGAGAGAGAGAGAGAGAGAGAGAGAGAGAGAGAGAGAGAAATGTCTAAAATAGCAGAGTATAGTGATGCATACCTGTAACCTGTAATCCCAGTACTCTGGAGGATAAACCATGTGAGCTGAGACTATGAGACTATGGTTCAAAAAGCAAAACAAAACAGCAACAGCAACAAAAAAGAAAGAAGGAAATAAGAAAGGAAGGAAGAAAGAAGAAAGAAAGAAGAAAGAACAAAAGAAGGAAAGAAAGAAAAGAAAAGAAAGGAAAAGAAAGAGAAAAAAGAAGCTGGGTAGGTGGCCCACACCTTTAATCCCAGCACTCAAGAGAGTACTCTAGAGGCAGAGGTAGGAGGATTGCCATGAGCTCAAGGCCAGCCTAGAACTACCAAGTGAGTTCCAGGTCAGCTTAGGCTACACTGAAAAAAACAAAATAATATTTAAATTTTTTGTTTGAAAATACCATAATGAAACCTAATTCTTTTCATGCTAATTTAAAAAATTAAAAAAAAAGAGAAAAGAAAATGTCTGAAATAATTATTTCCCACCAAGGAATTGTGAATTTATAAATGAGTAGCTGATATGTCATCCTCAGCAGAACTTTAGACTTTTTGGTTTTTGTTGATTTTAAGATTACGATAGATGAGCTGGATCCATATAAATATTCCTTCTGGCCCCCTTTTAGGATTGTCACTTAAATTGACATTGCATGGACTTGGGCACATCCAGCCACAGGTCTAGGAAGGTTTCTCTCCTTCCCCCCACCTTGATACATGGAAGTCACAAGCACTGTTAGGCTTTCACTGTTTAAGGAATCAAATCCTCTGCATTCTCTTTTGACCAGAAGGAATGTTGAGAAAGAGAAGTATGGTTCTGTTTCCCAGTGGATGTGATAAAGTCTGCGACTTGCAAAAGAGCTGAAGTAGTACAACTTGTGTAAGAATTCTTTGGGTGCAGTTAGTATAAACAAAGGGTCCTTGGCACGAACAGAGAACTAACAGCTGCAAGAGATTTGCTTAGACAACCAAAAGATTAAATACTCTTGAGATAGGAGAGAGAGAGAGAGAGAGAGAGAGAGAGAGAGAGAGAGAGAGAGAGAGAGAGAGAGAGAGAGAGAGAGGAAATACCCTCTAAGGTCTCTTCTCATTCCTACTTCTGTGCAGCCTCCTAGGATTAAATATGCCTGTCAATGGCTAAAAAGACCAAAAGAATCATCTGTGGATCATACTATATGTATTTTCCCTCTATCTCTTTAGAGTTAAGCAAACACAGGAGTCTAAGGTTAAATCACTAGACATAAATCAAAATGAGGAGACCGATAGGACTTCCTCCCCTGAGAGTATGTAGGAGTTAGTAGGCATAATGGATGCAGAAGGAATTGCCTTTATGTGGAATAAATGAAAGTCCATATTAGAAGCAGTTTGTTTACTATGGAAAGCCTTGGGAACAATAATCCAGTGTCATACAATTCATGGGAGTCTCACTTGTCCTGATGATACTGCAACTACCAGATTCCAAATTTCTTAAGACACTACCATGAAATTAACTGGAACTTGTCTCCTATTTCTACATATATTTGGAAGATGTGACCAATTGAATTTGGTCACATCTTCCAAAAATAACTAGTGCAACATAATTTTCTGTTCAAACCTTGGAAATGTGCAATGTATAAATCATTATAAAGGTTATGCAACTTTAAACTTTGACTAGCGTATACTAGAAATATAATTGCCATTATTTTGAAATACAGAGTTGTCAAAATGTTACTTTTTTTTTGACGTAGGGTCTCACTCTATCCCAGACTGACCTGAAACTCCCTCTGTAGCTCCAGGCTGGCCTTGAACTCACAGCGATCCCTCCTACCTCAACCTCCTGAGTAAAAGGCAACCTTTTGACTTAAAAACAATCAATGTATGTTCTACTAGAGCATAGACAATAGATACTTGAAAAAAGCACATAATTAAACAGCACAAAGTTATTAGAAAAATAGGCTGATGTAGAAGTTCTGATATAAAGAGCTATATAAACGGGCTAAGGAGATGGCTCAATGGGAAAAGCACTTGCCAAGTAAATTTGAAGATTCCAAATCAGATCCCCAGCACCCAGTTAATGCCAGATGGGTGTGGCAGCTTGCCTGTCATCCCCAGGGCAAGCTGGCTAACTCTACTGGCTGAATCAGTCAGCTCTGGGTTCACATGAGAGATCCTACCTCAGTAAAATAGAGAGAAATCAAGCAAGGCATGCAATGTCAGCCTCTGGCCTCTACACACATGTGCATACACATGCACACACATACAGACACGCACACATACAGGCACACACATCACACACACATATACACAAAAAACTACATAATATTATTGTGAAATGATAAAAAAGTTAAGGGGTTTACATAAAATGTTATTTTTTACAGAAATATGTAGAAAGTATATGTTAGCATATAAAATATGGAAGAATCTGTGAATAGTTGCTACAACTAGAATGTAAAATGGTTATAGGAAATGTGCATTATATAGAAAGTATTTCTAGGGGCTGGAGAGATGGCTCAGTGATTAAGGCACTTGCCTGCAAAACCTAACAACCTGGGTTCTAGTCCCCAGTACACATGTAAAGCCAGATGCACAAAGTGGCAAATGTGTCTGGAGTTCACTTGCAACCCCTAGAGGCCTTGGTGCACCCATTCTCTCTCTCCCTTCTCTCTCTCTCTTTCTTGAGCCAAGGCCAGCAGGCTTTGCAAGCAAGTGTTTAATCACTGAACCATCTCCCCATCCCTCAACGTTTTTCTTTTTAAAAATTCTCTTCATGGGCCCTTAAAGAGGGTAGGATGAAGCCTAACCCTAATATAATTAGCTCTGGTTTGTAACTCCCAGTACCAGAAATCAGTTACTACCACATTGAGCTATTGATCAGAGAGACCCCAAAACAAGATGGGCTTCTGTCAAAGCACTTGATTACCCACCTGAGGTAAAAGATAAGAGTTTATTGCTGAAGACACCACAGCCTGCCATCACATAACACCATACTGAGAGACCTGGTTGGAATCTGGAAACATGCAAGTTCCCAGATGGTTAGCCTGTATAGTTCTGGAAAGCTCTACATGAGCTACCAGGGGAAATTGGCCACCAATGTTGCAAGAAAGCAGGGGTCATCTTGGGACAACAGAGTGAGTTCAAGGTCAGCCTGAGCTAGAGTGAGACCCTACCGCAGGGAAAAAAAAAAGTCTCTTGACAAGTTTTGTTTTTCCAGTGATGAGGCTTGAACCCAGGGCCTCATAAATGGTAGGAAAGCACTCTACCAACACAGCTACATCCCAGCTTTGATTCATCCTGGAACTTTCTGGGTAGAGTTAAAAGAAAGAGCTTTTCTGACAATGCTGCTTTGTCAAGATTACATTGGTCCCCTAGTCCCAGTCACGGGCTCCTTTCCTCACTGAGCTGTTGACCAAAGTGACCTATGTGGTCCCAAAAACAAGACAGGATTCTGTCAAGGCTCTTGGATGCCCACCCCAGGTCGAAGGCAAAACCCTGTTGCTGAAGAAACTACATCATCATCATCATCAAGAGACCCTTCGAGGCCCAGAATGGTATCCAGCTCCCAGATGGTAGTGCAGTGCTGGAAGGCACTGCATAAGCTGCCAGGGAAGCTGGTCAACGACAGCTGGAGCAAACAAAGACCACTGGCATGGAACACAGCCTGTTGTCAAGAGAAGGCTGACCACCCTTCTGACTGGGAGAGAACAGCATACCAGGAATGGATCACTTGTGCAATGGAGGAGCCAAAGTCTGGGGGAGGCAATCAACAGCTTTTAAATTTGGCCAAATATTCCACTTAGTGAGGGGGAGCCCTTAACTGGAACTGGGGCTTAGGGCAATATGCACTGGAAGCTGGGCTCTTTGGGCCCCCAATGAGAGATGCACTATGCGAGTGATTGAAGGAGAGGCTACTAAAAATAGAATCTAGCCAATTCAAAAATGTGTATCTCAGTTAATCTATACTGATCTCAGTCTCTGAGAGAGACTCTGTTTGTATCTTTCAGAATGCAATGAGAGAGATGTGGCTCATCCAACCCTACAAACGAACTGCAGGCCGATAGCTGACACCCTGACAAGAGATGAGCTAATCCAGACATACTGTGGAGGATCCTTGTGGAACCCCCACAGAGAATGATGAGATGAACAAGTGACTCAGGACCACAGCCAATCAGCCAACAAAGGATAAGCCAATGAGACAGACACCAATGATTTTTAACAAAACCTAAATCAGAAGTACAGAGACCCCCCTAAGATCTCAACAATAAAACAGCATTGATACTCACCCACCACGACTCAGGGGACTGAGCAGAAGAGGGGGTGGAAAGATTGTGAGAGCCATGGTGGGGGATAACTCCCAGAGATATCCCGGAACCGGGCTGACTCCTAGGCTGTCCATGGTCCCCAGCCGCAAGGACTGATCCAGACTGCCCACAGAGGAGGATACCCAGCTGATCGGGGATGGGGAAGAGGAGCATTGGGTGAACTGGGAATAATAACTCATTGTTTGCCCATTAAATAATGTAACTCATTATGGACAATAAAAAATAATTTAAATAAAGATTACATTGGTTGCCAAATATAAATGAACGGAGACAAGACTGGGAATTCAGCGCTGTAGATTGGAAGCTCCACGGAGAGGCAGTGGATGAAGTGGAGGTCGTTATTCCCGACTGCACCCTAAGAACTATGGGTTGTGTCATCCAAGCCTTCAAGCCAGCTCCTCGTTCACCCCTGAGAGTTTCCTTATCCTACCCATCCATTAGCAAGCTACTAATCAAACTGTTTAATCATGCTTGCTTTCAATCCCTCAATTTCCCTGCTTCCATCTATCAAAACTTTAAATTAAAAGGCACTTCCGGGCCAGATCACAGTGTTGTTCCTCTGACAGCTTTCTGGACCCAACACTATATCTTTCCAGGCTCCCAAATGTAAACTGGAACACTCTGCTGGGCAGCCGAGAATAATCTCCTTAGCAGTTAGCACAGCACGTGGCCGAATAAAAGCAGTTTCCAGTGATGGTTTTCTTTTGAGTTTGTATGTAGTATGGAGGAGAAATAACAAATAAGAAGAAAAACCCCAAGAATAGAGAATCCCCAGGATAGAGCATTGGAGCCTGGGGCCGGAAGGCTAGCTTTTCTTCATCATATCTGTTTCCCAGATATGTCTAAAAAGAACTCTATTCTGATCACATGGCTTATTAATCATTCAGGCCTGACAGATTGGATTTGTAGCTGGAAAGATGAGAAACAGTTTGCTGTGTGAACGAGTCTTCTGAATGACAACCTAAGTGATAGAAATAAGGAGCATATTTTTGTACTGAAGTGATCACTTCACAAACACACACCTGGGATTGAAACTAGTGGGTCTGTTATCTCTCCCTGGAATATACTACCTTCCCCTCCTCCTAAAGCACAGTTGGAGGCCAGTTCTCTGATCCTTGAATACTGTTCATGTTTACCGTGCCTGGCAAATGCTTCAAGTAGCTGCTGATTGGAGGTCTTTTCAATCCCAACTACTGGGTTAACTCTCCCACATCTAGGTCTTGTAACCAGAGGTCTATGAAGCTTTCCTTATGCATCATCTTAAAAAGCTAATAACCAGAAAGCTTGAAAAAGAAGGCATCAACAGTGCTCTTCATATATATCATTTGTTTGGAGGGGGGCAGTGCTTCTAGCCACTGCAAAAGAACTGCAGATGCATGTACCACTCTGTCTATCTGGCTGTACGTGTGTGTAGCGGGGAATCCAAACCCAGCTCTGGTTAGGCACTGCAGGCAAGCACTTTAACTGCTGAGCCATCTCTCCAGCCCTCTTCTCTTATATTCTTTGTTCATCCCCGGCTTTAAGCAAGACAGAAAAGGTTAGAACATTAGTTCCCTGATTACTGGCATCGACATTTGAAGACCTGGTTCCTCTGTTTCTAGTTCTTACTAATGTTAATCTCCGCAGCAATTTTCAGCAAAGCTGTGATGATTAATGAATGGCTGGGTCTTTCTCAATCAGAGCTTTGTTGCTCTAAAATGAAGGGGTTAAGTTAGAGGATTCCTTAGCCTCTTTCCAGCTCTAAAAGGCTGTTTATGAAAAAGGAAGAAGGCTCTGTGAATCCAAATCAATTACAGAGTGAAACTGAAGGATGAATAGTGTTCTGGATTCTTCCTGAATCATTAAACTGATTAATGCATCTGTTGGTACACTGTTCATTCAATATATAGAATAAAAGTTTAAGAAGTGGCAAGGGGAGACAAACGACAACAATCAAGGTAAATTCAGGGCTGGGGACCTAGCTCAGTTGGGAGAGGGCTTGTGTAGCATTCACAAAGCCATGAGTTCAATCCCCAGCACTGCAAAAGCCAGGCACAGAGGTGTGAGCTCTTAATCCTATCACTTTGGAGGTGGGGACAGGAGAATCAAAGTGCAAGGTAATCATCCTTAGCTACATAAGGAAGTCAGAGCCAGCCTGGGCTATATGACACCCTATCTCAAACAATAAATAATAAGCAAGTAAATAAATAAATAAATAGAAAAAAGTGGAAATTTAGAAAGACATAGGTGTTCCTAAGATTCCAGGGAATAGACTGGTTTTCAGTCACCTTTATAAGATTCAATCCCAATGTCACCTAATAGTGGCTCGATAACTCAGCCAAGTTTCCTCTCCAAGCTCAGTTCCTAGATGTAAAAAAGGATACTAATATTGTCTTCAAGAGTTGCTGGGAGGATTACGTGAAATCATGCAGACATGCCTGGATTATGAAACATGAGAAATGTCACACAGCCCTGTGATTCTGTGATTGCTCCAGTCGTCACTACTACTGATAGTAGCCATCGGTCACTCCCGAACTACATAGGCACTGGATGGAGGGGAGGGAGGAGACAGTCTCTGTGGAGTGAGTAAGGCACCACATTTAGCATCAAATCCAGGGTTTAGTTTAAGACAATTTAGGTACAAAATTGCCCACAAACAATTCTGCAGTGCATATTATATCAAATACTGACACTAGCTAGATGATTTTTTTTTGTGGTTTTATGAGGTAGGGTCTCGCTGTAGTCCAGGCTGACCTGGAATTCACTCTGTAGTCTCAGGCTGGCCTTGAACTCACAGCAATCCTCCTACCTCTGCCTCCCGAGTGCTGGGATTAAAGGCGTGCGCCACCACGCCCGGCTTTAGCTAGATGATTTTAAGCATGTCGCCTGGCCTTTCCAAGTTACTCAAGCTTATCTCTTTAGCATACTGGAAGGAATGACTGGAGAAAATGCACACAAAACCATGTTATAAACCACAAACTCCTCTACCAATGCAAGGATTATTGTAAACTCATAAGATTATGGCCTGAAACCTATAGAAGTCTTTCTAAAATGAGAGAGTTGCTTCTGTGACATACTGAATTTTTTTTTTTCAAAATTGACTTGGGGTTATCTTCATGAACATCTCTTACTAACACAATGTCCCCATGTCTTGTGTTTTACCATGTTAACCTGCTTTCATGTACACGACCTCCTGAGATCCCTACGTCCCCACACAGCACTGGCCTTCTGTCCCCATGCTGACCTTGCTCTCTGTTCTTTCTGCAGAGTTGTCACGATCTGGCCTCTGCTCCCACTTCTCTGTGCTCAGGCTGGGTACTTATTATTAGAAACAGACGTAAGAATGGTATCAAGCACTCATCTTGAATGCTAGGTCAAGAGGCCCCCTGCAGCAGGAAAGGGCATACTGAGGAGTTGAAGAATGTTTAATTATCAACATATGGACTCTGATAGGCTGGGCCAAAAGGACTAAAGCTGGATGGTCAACAGTGAGTGTTATGACAGGAAAGGTTGTGGGACCTCATAACAGCGTAATGGCAGCGAGACTGGGAAGGAGGCAGGAGGCTTTGCAGGAAGTAATAAATCTATGTGTTTCTTTCATTCAGTAACAGTCACTGAAAGTATTGTGTGTCAGATATTGTGCTAGGGACTGGGAATACCACGGTGAGTAAACTAGACAAAATCTGGGTCTTGGTAAATGATATATGGCACTTGTCAAGTAATTGTTCATTGATGAAATGCAAAGTGGGAAGCCCAGTGGGTGCTTGGGAGCATGGTGTTCACCAGATAGCAATGGAAGAGATGGACTGTTGTGAAAGTGACATGCTCATTATGCAACACCGTGAATTTGAAGGGCTGATATTTAATGTAAATGCTTTTCTAAAATGAAATTTGTTTTATATTAAACCCTTGGGTTTTGTGATGGCACCAAATAGTTGATATGGAGTTATACAGTGTCTAAACACCTAAGGCATCTAAGCCCCTAAGGCTGCTATTAATTTTTAGGAGACATACTTCCTTATGTCTCTATATCAGAACGTTCATTAAAATAATAAATAATATCTTGAATACAATTTTACAAAAAATATTGGCCTTCCAAGTTAATTTTTCTCATACAGACATACTATAAAAATTTAAAGCACAGTAAAATTAATTTAACTCAGCCAGGGTATCTTTTGTGGTAATAAAAACAACACAATCCAAGTATCTTACTTTCTGATGATATAACAATACAGAGATGCAATAGAGAGAAATGACGTATCCTTTAGACTGTGTCTGAAAGGTCAGATATGTTCAGGAAATTATCACCACTCGTTAGATTTTGCTTTCCTGACCAAATCATGTTGTCTGACAGAGCAGTGTTCAGTGTGGTCCATTTGAGACAGTGCCATAGGCCACAGATGTGCACTAACACAGTTAACATACCATTGGGAAATTTTAAGGTCTTTTCCCCCTTTTTCTTCCCCAGAATTAGGTCTAGAACAAATATCATTTTGTTTTCCCACAGAAGTAGACCACAGAAACAATAAGATCCCATTTCCTTCCATGAAAAGAAATTGAATCTGCTCAGCTCTTAAAGAACTGGTTTATATTTTATTGCTTTGCACCATAAGCTTTAAATGAGACCATTTTATTCTGAGAAATATTGAAAGTTAGAGTCAACCAATCAGTGCTTTGACCAAAGAAATCCTTTTTCTTGGTGTCTACTGAGCAGTGTTTCTCAGCTTTGGCTAAACTTTGAGTCATCTGTGGCATTGCAAGCTCACTGGACTGAATGAAATCCAGACCCAGAGGTTCTGATGGACTTGGATTTAGGGCATGGTCTGGTTTTCCAGGTGACCCCAAAGGACTGCTATTGTTGAGGTGCTGCTGTTTCTGAGGTTGGTGATGTACCCACACGACCAACAGGGAGGAGGCCTCTTTTTATGGTACACCAGCAGTGGGAAGTGTGCCTTCTGAAATCATGCGATTCATTCTCAGGCTGTATAACCAAGGTAAGTGTCATGGTTTGATCCAGGTGTCCCCCACAAACAAATGAATGTGTTCTGATAGATCGATCCTCAGCTGATGGCAGTTTGGGTTTTACAGCCTCGATGAAGCTGTGTTGTCGGGGACAGGCTTATGGGGTTATAAGCCAGCTTCCCCTTGCCAGTGTTTGGCACACCTTCCTGCCTCTGTTTGCAGTGCTGTGGCAGAGGTGATGTCCACCCCTCTGCTCATGCCATCATTTTCCCTGCCAGGATGGAGTCTCCCCTTGAGTCCGTAAGCCAAATAAACCCATTCCTCCATAAGCCACTTTTGTTTGGGTTCTTTCTGCGCAGCACCAGAAAGCTGACTACAACAGTAAGAAAGCAAAAGAAGACCCTGGGGACATCACCCCTTTTCGTCACTGAGGATGTGAGAGCTTGCCCCTGCCCAGGCTGATCCTGGCAAGTCTTTCAGTAGAAAAAGCATGAAGTGCATTGGACGTCCACTGCTGGGGAATCCATCTGTTTCAATAGAGGGAAGGACTGCGGAGTTGTAGAGACTTTACACGTCTCTTTTCTTCATTTATTTTTACTGCAGTGTCTGTTGTTCATGCTCAGAGGAAATCTGAGCATTTGGGACTCTGTAGTCCCTCTGGTTCATGAACCAGATTCCTGTGCCAGATCCATGAAGCATACCTATGTTTATGTGTGACGTGTCTCCTGGGAGCCATTCAGATCCTTGCTCAGCTACTGCTAGCTGCTGAAGCTGCAGGAAGTCAGTTTGATTTTCAGTTCACAAGACAGTGTCTAATAAAGAAAGCACAATTCTAACTTTATGAGTGATACGGAGTAGAAGAACAAATTCTTTCCTTTGCTTGGCAGGATGAGAGACATAGCTGATGCCCAGGCACTGCCCTACCAGAGCACCAGCCCTAGTTTTAGGTGGTTGAAAGCTTGGATCCTAGAGTTCCATTGCCTGGGTTTGAATTCTGTTTGTCACCCTTCCTGGCTGGGTCATTGGTACATTACTGAAGGTTCAATTAAGGCTTGTTATTGTTACTACTGGCTTCACTGGCATTGTCTGACTCATGCATCAGCTTCGAGAGAAAGTGCCAGTGGCCAGCAGGTCACATGCAACAGAAATGAGGTGACTTGATTTGGTGAGAAGCACAGCCTATCTAGGAAAGCAGCACAGGGAGGCCAAGGACAACAGTCTCTGGAATCATGGCCGCCCTCACTACCCAATGAAGACAGCACACACTGAGGTAACTCTCAGGCAATTACCCAACCCAGCAGAAGTTGACCAGCCCTTATTGATTCAACATTAGGTTAGGTAGCTGTAGAAGACTTACAGGAAACGACAAGTAGAGCCTCTGAGGAACTTGCAGTCTGGGACTAGTGAAGAAGGTGAATACTGGAGTTATATAAGTAAGTGATAACTTACAGGGCTCAGCCTCGGTCTGTTTTTAGTGGACATTACTAGAGGGGAGAGAACAATATTGGTCTTTCTGCTCTATTCTTTCTGGAAGAGAGTAATGCCCTAAGCAATAACATCTTCAAATATAATTAGCAGTGACAATATCACATCTGTTAACATAAAAGTCAAACCTTTTACTTCCTATTTTTCCAGCAACAACCCAGAATGTAACAAATATGTGGGGAATCAGGGAGTGGACTATCTAGGAAAAAGTGTAGGAGTCGTGAAAAATTTTTCTTTCCAGCATTCTTTTTCTCTGCAAATCAGCAAGGGCTTACTGACTAGTCCTGTGGACTAAGCATTGTGCTAGGTCCCCAGATACGGAATGAAGAGGCACATCCTGTCCCCAAGGGTTGGTCCACAGTCTAATGACTGTGCAGGACCATACATTTGTGAGGCCTTTCTCTTGCCCTACACTTGGACTAAGAAACAGTTTGGAGTAGAGATATCATGTAGATCAGAGGACACAAGAAAAAAAGAAATCGAATGTGTCCCATTCACATGCAAAGTACACCTGATGCCCTATAACCAGTGGAAATGACACCTATGTCTAACCACTTGGGAATTTAGATGAAGACCTAATGCACCAGTGCCAGGCCTTAGGCATCTACAAAGGGGAGGTTGTCAGTAGAAGTGGAGTGAAGGGAGGCCACCTGTGTGATGGGATGTCTGCAGTGGATATCAGAAGGAATGAGAGACCCTCTGAAGGTAGGAATAATGGACCAGGTAAGGGGCAACATCCACAGAGGCACACCAGGGCCAAGCTGTTGTGTGGATGCAGAACTGGAAACAGCTCAGTATTCTAAAGAAATAAAGAGAAAGAGTAGGAGATGAGAAGCAGAAGCAAAAAAAAAAAAAAAAAAAAGCCCTTCTCAGGACAGCAGCAGCTTACTCTAAAAGTAACAGGGTTCTTTCGAGCCGAGTAGGTCAGACAAGGATATGTGATGATGTAGAGAAAGGTTGTAGGGGAAGACTGTATTGGTTTGGGTCCAGAACTTCTGCTTGTGGGAGCAGCCCAAGCCACTCGGGGTTTGTTTTCTCATGCAACAAAGGGGTTAGTGATAGGCAGCCACTACCACTCAGCTGTTCATTGTCTTTCTGTGTTTTGAGTTTGCCAGCTTTGTTCTCACAGCGAAGATGGATGGCTGAGCTCAAGACATTGCATTCATGTTGAAGGACATGAGAGTGGAGAAAGAACTGTTCCCTTTAGGTCAATGTAGAGCCATTCTAGAAAGCAACACTTTAGATTTTTGACAGTTAGGTCAGAATTACCTCAGATGGTCATCTCAGGCTGCAAGAAAAGCTAAGAAAGCAATAATTTCCATTCTTTGGTGGTTTGAATGTAAAGCGTCTTCCATACCTCATGTGTTTTGAATACTTGGTCCCCAGCTAGTGTGGAGGCTTGCTAAAGGAGGTGTGCTGCTGAGGGCAAATTTCATTGTTCGGGCTCCACTACATTGTAGCTAACTCACTCTTGCTGCTTTTTCCAAGCTGATGTGACAAGATGTGACACCTGGCTGTCTGTTGTGTCATGCTTTTCCTGCCATGATGAAACCTCACCTAGAAACTGTGAGCCAAAATAAACCCTTTCCTCCATAAACTGCTTCTGGTGGGTGTTTTGTCTCAGCAGTGAGATGCTAACTGCTACACCTTCTATAATAAACATGGTCCTGGGGGGTTGGGAATAAGCAGTGGGCAAGCTAACCTACCATTTATTCCACAAAAGCTAGCAGATGAGAGACGACTAGGACCCATGACAGGCCAGTGTTAACACAGAAGGCGTGGCTATCGCCATTATAGGTCACTGAAAACTCAGAAATTCTGAGCAGCAGATGTAGCTCTCTTTGATGTGGGTCTCAGGTGCCATTTCAGGGGAAGCTCAGCAAGGACCTGGATATAAGTTCAAAAGTCAAGGGAAGGCTGGGGCTGGGTTATAGTTGAAGGTCATTAGACTATAGCTGGCAGGCAAGGAAGGAGCCTTAGGTCACCACAATGTCATGCTTTTAGACAGTGCAAGTAGCCAATGAAAACCTTATTGGAGACTACAAAGAAATGCCCAGAAAAGTCAGTGGAGTAAAAGATTTTGAGAAATGAAGGTTAAATAGGGTCAGAAACACCAAAAAGGTCCAACAAAATAAAGACTGGAACATAGGGTGTATGTAGGGTGTGGTCATATGATTTCACTGATGGTCTTGGCCTGATCAGGTTATTGGAGGAGTTTCCCAACTTTTGGGCAGTAGATGAAGGCGGGTAGGCAGCGAGTTTAAATTCCTTCCCAGTGGAGGTTCTCAAAAGCAAGCAAATAAAACTAGGGTAATAAGAAAGTGGAGGGATTTATTTTTAATTGTTAAGAGTGGGAATCTAGAGGCAGAGGAAA
The DNA here is from genome assembly GCA_004024765.1 of Zapus hudsonius. Lineage (NCBI taxonomy): Eukaryota > Metazoa > Chordata > Mammalia > Rodentia > Dipodidae > Zapus > Zapus hudsonius. The sequence continues at coordinate 20,882 of PVHP010008942.1, forward strand.
AGCACCAACAGAAAGGGAAGGGTTGGAGAAATAGTTGATTATCATTGGAAAAGGGAAAAGCATACAGGAAGTCTACACATATCCTCAGTTTTGGATTTTACGGTTTTAGCTACTCATGGTCAACTGCAGCCCAAAAATATTCTGGAGAATTTCAGAAGTAAATAATACATAGGTCTTAAAAAACTTTTATTAAAGAATATTCTTTTTTTTTTTTTCGAGGTAGGGTCTCACTCTAGCCCAGGCTGACCTGGAATTCACTCTGTAGTCTCAGGGTGGCCTTGAACTCACAGCAATCCACCTACCTCTGCCTCCCGAGTGCTGGGATTAAAGGCGTGCACCACCATGCCCGGCTAAAGCATATTCTTATAGCTGTTCTTATTAATCTCTTACTACACTTAATTCATACATGTTATCATAAGGAAAATCATAGTATATATATGGCTTTACACTACTCACAGTTTCAGGCATCCAAGGAATGTATTATGCAGTTGGGAAGGTAGTTCATTAATCATGACTGTCTGACCAATCTTAGATCATCTGTCAGAATGGAGGGAAGAATTCACCATTCCTAAGTTCATTGTACCCTGTTCCTGAGCAACATGGGGTTTCTGTGGGCAAGAACTAGAAAGAAGATGACTATTTAATAAGCATCAATAGTGTCTACCACACCAACTCCCTCATACTCAATATTGTGGCAAGATTACATCTTCAGTAATTTATATCAAGAGATTGGAAGGCTTAGAGTCATTACATACTGTACATTTTAGTTCAAATACTTTCTCACTTGATGGTATTTCTTTTTTTAATATTTTATTCATTTTCAAGGAGAGAGAGAGAGAGAGAGAGAGAGAGAGAGAGAGAGAGAGAGAGAGAGAGAGAGAGAGTGCACCACGGCCACCACCTTGTGGGTCTGGCCCATGTGGGACCTGGGGAACTGAACCCGGGGCCTTAGGCACTGGAGGCAAGTGCCCCAACCGCTGAGCCATCTCTCCAGTCCGCTTGATGGTATTTCTTAGGCCTGACATAATTTGATTTAAGCCGAAGTCTGTGAAGACATACTAATTTCCCAACTCTATTTTTCCCACATGTTAGCAACCCACCCTGGAATTTAATGGAGAGTAAAGTTATGCAGATAATCCTTATGCACAACAAGAACCAGGATATTTTCTGCTAAACCCACCTCCAACACAAACATGTACGCATGCCATTGGTGCTATACATAGAAGGGGCTCTCAAATACCTCCAGCTAGCTGCTGTAGCAAGGAGCAAGTGTGCTTTCATTCTCCTGATTAGAAATAACAGGAAATGTCAGCATTCTTGAAGTCTTGGTATTCATAACAGAAATATAACCATTAAAAAATAGAGCTGTGGAAATTCTTTTGAAGCTTATTGGAAAGGCATCTGGTATCATCCCTGGCTTGAGATGGAAAGACTTGAATTGAGATAATTCTTCTAAGCAATGTTCAGTCTATTATGAATGCCCAGCCCAAGATGGCTAAAACCTTCTAGAGAAGTTCTCTACAACCTCAGTTGGAAAGGGGCCTCTTCAGCCAGCTCCACAGGTCATGGAAAATCCCTTCCTACAAAAGGAGCTGTTGAACACAGAAGTATTTCATTACTATGTACTTGGACTAGCCAAATAGCTATGAGAGAGGTTTTCTTCTCCCAAGATACCAGGTGACATTTTGGTGCCACAGAGTCCTTTAAAAATAATGTCAGCTGGGTGTGGTGGTGCACACCTTCAGTCTGAGCACTTGGGAGGCAAAGGTAGGAGAATTTCCATGAGTTCGAGGCCACCCTAAGACTATATAGTGAATTCCAGGTCAGCCTGGGCTACAGCAAGAACCTACCTCAAAAATCCAAAATAAATAAATAATAAATAAATATTAGAGTAAAAGCTCAAAGGAATGTCTGCTAAACACAGCTATCCAAAGACTCATAATTTAAGAATCCAGCTACTTTATGCAGACAGGGCGACATGACTGCTCATTTCAGCCCTTACTCTATGGATCCACTTCATCAGGTTCAAAACCAGGGACATCTTTTGCCTGCTTTGTGGTTAAATACATGCTGTATTGTAGCCTTGTGTTTATGTTTTGGTTTCTCAAACCCAACTATGTGCCTTGGAGATCAAGGGCCAGGATTTGCAGGTCTTTATTTCTTGGAGATTTGTGTTTGTCATGGCCAATTTGTAAGAACAGCTGATGGGTGGACCAATGAAAGAATGATAAGAACTGTTAGGAGAGTTGCTAGGCAGCCTGGTAAAGAGGATTAGGAATCAGGTCAGATTAGCAGGATAGGTGGTGGAGGGACGCAACGCTGTGCTCTGCTGCTCCCAGGCCTGTTTGTTTGCCTTCTACCCACTCAGCCAACACTTCTTCCATTTCTAAGGAGCCCAACAGGCATCATGGCAGGCATTGAGTAAAACAAACCCTCTTCTCTCAGCGTGCACTGCTAGTGTTGAGTGGTGCATGGAGAGATCCGAGACTGGGTGTGGGCATCATGGTATTGCACAGGGCGAGAGGGCAGCAAGTAGGGTGTCTACCCAGACTGCCTTCAGGAAAGCTTCCTGCAGGGGAAGAGCATTGATTCACCTCTTGAAGGATGAGTGGCCATTATTTAAGGAAAGATGGGGAATCCCGCTGTAGGTAAAGGGACTTGTGAAGATGTTCAACATCCTAAAATAGGATGTGGACCAAGCAAAGAAAAAACAAAACCAAACAAACAACAAAGCCGGGCATGGTGGTGCATGACTTTACTCTCAGCACTCAGGAGGGAGGCAGAGGTAGGAGGATCACCATGAGTTCAAGGCCACCCTGAGACTATATAGTGAATTCCAGGTTAGCCTGGGCTAGAGCGAAACTCTTACCTACAAAAACCAAAAAGAAAAAAAGGATGTGGCATTTGAGAGCTGAGGAGCGGCCACAAGAAGTTAGCAAGGCAAGCTAGAGCTACTTTGCAAAGGAAAGTAACATTGCAGTAATATAATTTAGAGGTTAAGACAAGTTTCAAGATTAGATATAATTGGGTTCAAATCTCAGCTCTGGTATACACCAGCTATGTGGCAATGACTGTGTTTTTAATTTTTTTTTTAATTTTAGTTACTTATACACAGAGAGAGACAAAGAAAGGCACGGAGAATGACAGAATATGGGTATGCTAGGGCCTCTAGCCACTGCAAATTCTAAATGCATGCGCCACTTTGTGTGTCTGGCTTTACCTGGGTTCTGGGGAATAGAACCCAGGTTGTTAGGCTTTGCAGGCAAGCACCTTAACCACTGAGCTATCTCTCCAGTCCCCCTTTTATACATTTTTATCTTAAGAGAGAGAGAGAGAGAGCATTTTTTAGACTCTTCAAACTTTAGTTTTCCTAGCTCAGGGTCCAGCTGTTGCTATTTACTGCTGCATAACAAGCTGTCCTAAAAGGTAGCGGTTGAGGGGTGGAGAGAGGGCTCAGCAGTCTTTCTTTCAAAACCTAAAGGCTTGGGTTCCGTCCCCCAGTACCCACATAAAGCCAGATGCACAAAGTGGCATGTGTGTTTGGGATTTGTTTGCAGTGTCCATACTCACTCTGTGTCTCTCTCCCAAAGAAATAGATTTTTTAAAAAGTAGTGGCTTAGAAAGACATATATTTATTAATTCTTAGTTTCTGTGGGCCAGGAATCTGGGTTTAGCCGAGTCCTTAACTTCAGAGCCTCCCACAAGGTTGCAATCAGAGTCAGTCAGGGCCAGGGTGTCATCTCATGACTCCAAGCTCACTTACAGGGCTCATGGTCAGAGGCTGCCCACAGTTCTTTGCTGTAAGCACCTGCCCAACACAGCAGCTGGTTTCCTCAAAAGATGACAGTCTTACACGGACTTGTCACTGGAGTTCTCACTACTATTACTAGATTCTCTGTTGGTTAGAAGTCACTGGCCCGCAGAGTTTACACAGGGACTGAATAGCAGGAAATCACTAGGTGGCATGACCATTTTAGACCGTTTTGTGTTGACACTCACAGTGTGTGTGTTTAGGGTTTGCACGGCTGGGATAACCACCTCCAGAGAAATCTGTTTTTTTTTTTTTTTTTTTGAACGAGTCCCTTAGGGTACTTTCAAGTTTTTTTTTTTTTTTTCCGGGTAGGGTCTCGCTCTAGTCCAGGCTGACCTATAATTGTCTCAGGGTGGCCTTGAACTCACGGCAATCCTCCTACCTCGGCCTTCCGAGTGCTGGGATTAAAGCCCTGAGCCACCACATCCGTCAAGGGTTTTTTTTCTTTTTCCTTTCTTTCTCTTTTTCTTTCTTGTAAAGTACCTTTGCGTCTAAGGATTGGGGATGGGGAGCTGAGAGAGAAAACAGACTATGTGGGAAACTTCAAACTCTTGATAAAAAATGGTAATAAAATCTCGTCCGACTCCTGGGGCTGCACAGAGGGGGTGTTTATGGTAGAGGGGGTTTCCCTACTCCCGCGCAGATGCTTTCCAGGTTGGGCCATTTCCAGTCTTGCAGAGCAGCTCAGGTTACCGACTCGGTGGCCTCCGGCGAGGGCAGCCAGGGAAACACGCGGTCCTCCCACCCCGGCGCCTGGCCCATTTCAACTCGGTACCCAAACGGGACGTTCACCCCACGCCGCTAGCAGGGCAGAGTGCGCACATTCATGGTTCCCCCCGGGCGGTTCTCCCCAGGGAGGGTAAATAGCACGGGCGGGCATTTCAGAGGGTGGCCCAAGCCCCCCCCCCCCCAGCAGCCAGCTCTGCGGATGGGGACCGAACCTTGGACTCAGCCTTAATACAAAAGCACGCTTCTCGGTAGGGAGTCTTCGGGTGTGGCGGGACGACCAGGAAACTGCGACAATGCTCCTAAGAGCTTCTCTGGGAAGGCCTGCTCTCAAGGGTGAGGGGCGCCAACTTCACGGTGTGCGCGTCCCGTCTCCCACCCTCTCTGGGTGTGCGTCCCCACCATCCACCCTCTCTGCGTGTGTGCGTCCCCGCTCTCACCTCTCTGGGTGTGTGCGTCCTCACCACCCACCCTCTTCGGTGTGTGCGTCCCCTTCTCCCACCCTCTCTGGGTCAACCCGGTGCGGGCACGTCGCTCCAGCCCGGAGCGGCACGCGCCGCCGGAGGTCCCTTCAGCGTGCTGAGGTCACCTCCTTCAGCGAGGCCGCCCCCAAGGGAGGATGGGGGAGAGCCCGGGAGCCCCGGGGAGCAGAGTTGGAGGAGGAGCAGCCTCCACCAGCCCTTGCTAGCGACTTCACCTCGCCAGTCCGGCCGCTCCCGCGGACGCCCGCTGCCCTTAGAAAATTTAACGAGAACCAGATGTGGCCGCTGGCGAACTTTCTCAGAGCCGTTGATTGGTCCCTGGTCCAAGGATCGCAGCCAATCGGCGCGCCGGACGGCCCCCTCAGTCCCGCCCCACCCGGGACCCGCGGGGTCCGGGTGGTAGACGCGCGAGCCAGAGGGGCTGGAGGGTCGCCGGGCGGGCTGCGCCGAGCGGAGGGAGGGCCGCGCGCGGGCCGAGCGAGCATGCCGGGGGAGCGGACGGCCGGGCGGCCGTGGCTGCTGCTGCTGCTGCTGCTGTCGCTGCCTCCGAGGGCCGCGGCGCTGCAGCCGGCCGAGCTCTTCCCCTACGGGGAGTTGCTGGGCGACCAACTGCTGCCGGAGGGCGACGACGAGAGCTCGGCCGCCGTGAAGCTGTCCGTCCCCCTGCGCTTCTACGATGCCCAGTTCAGCAACCTCTACGTAAGTCCTGCCGCCTCCGGTGCGGTGCGCCTCGCTCGGCCCGCGGCTCGCCGCGTCGGTCCAGGGGGCCATGTAGTGTCCGTGTCACCGAAGCCCTGCTTCGGAATGGAGGAAGTCATCTCAGGCTCTGCTGTCCGTGTCCCCCCAGGGGACGCGGCTTTGCAGCTGCGTGGCTCGTGCCGTGCAGCGAGAATCCCTCGAGGGGAGAGCCAGAACTGCGTCCCGGGCAGAAAAGAAGGTGGCTCCCCGTGGGGTTTGCCATGAGGGCTCCGAGAAAACCGTGCCAGGGGCCAGAGTTGGGGGTGTGCGCCCCGAGACCCGGAGGTTTTGTCCCCCAGGGTATGCAGTCGTGACGACGGACGGGTTCGAGGTGTCCCGCATCCAAAGATCGCAGCGCGCTGTAGAGGAGGGGCGGGGGGCAGGGCAGTCACCGACCCGAGAACGTGGACTCCCGACCACGAGGAAGGAAGGAGAGGCTGCTAGCCCGGAGTAGTTAGCTCCTTCCCAGCTGGGTGAACGGCCATCATCACCCTGTTTATCGATTTATTGTCCTTACAGGTGGGCACCAACGGCATCATCTCCACCCAGGACTTCCCCAGGGAGACCCAGTATGTGGACGACGATTTCCCCACTGACTTTCCAGCCGTCGCGCCCTTCCTGGCTGATATTGACACGAGCCGGGGCCGCGGCCGGGTGCTGTACCGCGAGGACACTTCCCCGGCGGTGCTGAGCCTGGCCGCCCGCTACGTGCGCACCGGCTTCCCGCGCTCCGCGCCCAGCTTCACGCCCACCCACGCTTTCCTGGCCACCTGGGAGCACGTGGGCGCCTATGAGGAGCTCCGGCGCGGGGCTGCGCCTTCTGCCGAGGTAAGTGAGCCCCTGTCCCTCGGCTCAGAGCCCATAGAAGATTTGGATTTTGAGCGGGAACCCGGGAATGGACAGAATTTTGTTTTGAGTCTGCTTTTGCGGTGAACCCCGCGTTTCCTTTGGAAATAACAGAGCTGAAGCCGTTTGGAAGTTCATGAGTATTCGGAGGCTCCACCAGGTGGTTAATTTAAGCAAGGAAAAACTGCTTAGGGAAATGCAGAGGACAGTGACCCTGATAACCTAAGACATTGTTTTTTTTCTAGAATCACCTCTACATAAGAAAATACTTCTGTTGAGCTGATCATTGAAGGAAAAACTGGAAATTTCAGGAATATTTAAGATCAGTTACTTGCCTCCCACTGTTAAACGCTTTCATTGCACATTTCCAGAGTTCTTTCTTATGTATATCACCTTGTCTCTAACAATAGTTGGGTCACACAGCACATACTCTTGTATAATTTGATTCACTGAATAGTATATTCTGAGTATATCTCAATGTCGATAAATAGATTTCTACATCATTGATTATGATTATGTAATATTCCATTCTGTGCATTTATGACAATTTACTCAAATTGGTGTTCCCAGTGGTCATTACAATTATTTCTATATTTTTATTATTATAACATACCAGAAACACTTGCACATGCCCCTAGTTGACATCCAGGAAGTGCAGAGAGGATGTGCTTTCTAATAAAGGTTTTTATAACTTTGACCAAATTGCCCTTGAGATTTCAGTTTACAGCTCAGGTCTGTGATTGTCCTGCTCCTAACCCTCCTCTACAACACGCTGTGATCTTTGGATGTGGGCTCCATGGACAAAGCATATGGCTCCAGGCTTTGGTGTTGGAAACAACATACTCCCAATGGGCATCGGGGAGGGCCAGGGTAGCTTGGTAAATAGCAAACTGCCTCAGTCCAGGAGTAGGTGAAGATTTCCTTCTGTGTACTTACACCTGTCTATAAAATATCACTGTCCAAGAGGGAGAGTGAAACCCTATTTGACCCATCCGAGTGGTTTTTAAATATGGAGAGAGAGCTTTAAGAGGTTAAGAGGGCTTGTCCATTGTCACTGACCCCTTCAGGTCCTGTGACCACGCTGAGGGTCAGAGACCTATTTCCTACAACCTGCACCAAGCAAAGAAGTTCTAGAAATAAAGATCATTTGAAGTTCTGGTTTCTTAAAGTTTTTTTTTTCCCCAACATTTGTTTATTGAATAACTCTTTGTTTTGTTTTGATTTTGTTTTTGCTTTTCGAGGTAGGGTTTCCTTCTAGTTCAGGCTAACTTGGAATTCTTCCCTATGTAGTCTCAGGGGGACCTTGAACTCATGGAGATCCTCCTACCTCTGCCTCCCAAGTACTGGGATTAAAGATGAGTACCATTGAATAACTTTAATTGCTTGTGTTTAACATCTCAATTATAATTCAACAGAATACCTTCAATTCAAACACAAATTGTGCACCTTCTTTGTGCTGGGTACTGGGCCTGTTAGAGGTAAAGACTAGGCAGACCTGGTTTTTATTATTATTATTATCCATAATGAGATAAATTAAATGAACAAATAATGAGTTGTTATCCCCATTTCCCCAATGCCCCTCTTCCCTGTCCCCAATCATCTGGATATCCTCCTCCATGGGCAGTCTGAATCAGACCATGGGGTAGGGGATTATGGATAGTCTAGGAGCCAGCCCAATTCCATCCACCCTAGTGTGATACTGAGGGGCCATGTCTCTGGGAGTTCTCCCCTACCATGGCTTGTACAATCTTTTGCCCCCTCTTCCGCTCAGTTCCCTGAGTCATGGTGGGTGAGAGGCAGACTTGTTTTGATTGATTGATTGATTCATTTTATCACTTTTAGTCATAATTTTTGAAAAACTATCTAAAACCAAGTATTACAAACCCATAATAGAAAATAAAATAAGCATTCCTAAGTCACCAGTTCATGTTTCATTAAATTTCTTAGTCTTTCAAGAAACAAACTTCTGCATGTGACATGGTCATATGTATGTATGTAAATGATTTATATTTAAGCATAGTTTATTCTCCAACAAACAATTTTTATGTGATTTCATTGTCACTTCTGGAACAGACAATGAAATGACATGCTCTTACCTTTTATTTGGTAGGGACATTATAACGTTGTTAGGCTTTGACTTAAGGAGGCTGACCCTAACTCACCCTTCTTGTTTCTGGTTCTCCACCTGGCAGGGTTCAGGTGAGAAGGTAACCAAGTCCGAGTAGAACATTTGAGATAGAGGACATAGTGGATGTTACCCATGTGCTATGGAGTTTAATGTATTGGCAGTGTGCAGGTAGTGCATATATATTCCTACAGAGAAAGGGTGTTGGGACAAAGCACACTTTATGTGGAGTGTGGATTTGGTTCCTAGTTGGGGGCAGCCTTTAAAAGAGTTTAGGTAGAGGATTGATAGTTTTATTTTTAATATTTTTATTTTTTGATGTGCAAGCAGAGAGAGGAGAGAATGGGTATGCCAGCACCTCTAGCAGCAGATGAACTCCAGATGTGTGTGCCACTTTGTGCATCTGGCTTTACATGGGAATCAAACCCAGGTTGTTAAGCTTTGTAGGCAAGTACCTTAGCTGCTGAGTCATCTTTCCAGTGGCCACCCCCCATAGGTTTTTTTTGTTTTTTTTTTTAATATTTTATTCATTTTTAAGCAGAGAGAGAGAGAGAGAAGGTGAGGGAGGGAGAGAGGGAGAGAGAGAGAGATTGAGAGAGCACCAGTGCCACCACCTTGTGGTTCTGGCTTATATGGGTCCTGGGGAATTGAACCCAGGGCCTTAGGCACTGGAGGCAAGTGCCTTAACTGCTGAGCCATCTCTCCAGCCCCCCCCCCCCCCAATAGGTTTTGAAAGCTCTTTCCTCTCTCTTGAGACAATGTCTCATGTAGACTAGGCTGGACTCAACTTTGATACATAACCAAGGATGACCTTGAACTTCTGATCCTCTTGCTTCTGCCTCCCAAGTGCTAGGATTACTGTTGTGTGCCACCATAAACAATTTAATATGATGATGGGGATTGAGCCAAGGCTTTGTGTGTGCTGGGCAAGGAAAAGGCCAACTGGAACAAATCCTCAGCTCATGAGCTCTTTCTACGGTGTGTGTGTGTGTGTTTGAGTTCAGGGTCGTGCATGACATGATACATGTGAAGGTTACAAGACAACTTCTTGTGTCAGTCCAGTCCTTGCCTTCCGCTTTGAAGCAGTCTCATCGTTCTCTGCCTGGAGAACCAGGCTAGCTGGCTCATCAGCTTCTTGGTGATTCTCCTATCTGTCTCCCCTATCACCCCAGGAATTACAGGTGCCCACCATAGAATCTGGCTTCTTATGTGGGTTCTAGGGATCTGAACTCAGGTGCTCATGCTCACAAGCACTTTATCCCAACTCCCCAGCCCAAGAGTTCTCTTTCTGGTTCATGTTTCATTAAATTTCTTAGTCTTTAAAGAAACAAACTTAGTGGCAAGGGGAGATCCTATTTAGACAGTTATTTTTAAAAACTATTTTTATTTATTTGAGAGGGGAGAAGCATAAAGAGGGAGAGATAGTCTGAGTATACCAGGGCCACTTGCCATTGCAAACGAACTCCAGATCCATGAGTCACTTTGTGTGACTGGCTTTATGTGGATACTAGGAAAATGAACCCCGGCTGACAGGCTTCAAAAGCAAGCTATCTCCCCAACCCTAAATAGTTATTAAATGTGTTGTTTATTCAAACCCTGTTTGTACATTCATGTGAGAATTATCCTACTATCTTCTCACTATATTCCTCAGAGAAAAGTACACGAACTGCTGTTTTTATTTCACAGATAATGGCAAATAGAAGGCAAAATGGCTTCCAGAGTTCTGCTCTCAGTGAGGTTAGGAATACAGATGTCTTGACTTTAGGGTTTTTTTTTTCCTCTTATACCCACCCAGACTTTTCATTCAAGATCCATTTTCTTGGCATGGGTGATGTAAGTAGTTAGAACAAAACTACTTTTTCTGAAGTCTTCCAATAAATATGCTTTGAGTTTTACTATCTTGTATGATTTTAGTAGCAGGAGAGTTCTTGGAGCCATATTTCAAAGGAAGCATGAACTTGGAATGAAATCTGTTGTGAAAACCACTTTTGATGCCAATACTACTCACAGCTTAGTATTTCAGTACTCCAAAGAGAATTCAGTTGTATGTGTCTTACTCATCAACAGAGACGACAAACTTGATTAAGAAGACTTGGATAGAAAGCTGTTTGCATAGAGGCCCTGCAGTCCTGAGACCGTGCTAGAGAGATTTTGAACCCCAGTTTTATCAGGGCTTATTGAAGTGAAAGTTATAGCACCAGTGACTTTAGCTTGTTGAAGACTTTTCTTGGCTTCATCAGCAGCGGACTTAGAGTTCTGTGCTGGGAATCAAACCCAGGTTCCCATGAATGCTTGTCCAGAGCTCTATTATGAACCATACCCCTACACCCATGTTGTAGAAGCTTTCTAGTTGCTGCACAGAAAGAACCCAAACAAAAGCAGCTGATGGAGGAATGCATTTATTTGGCTTACGGACTCAAGGGGAGACTCCATCCTGGCAGAGAAAATGATGGCATGAGCAGAGGGGTGGACATCACTTCCACCACAGCACTGCAAACAATGGCAGGAAGGTGTGCCAAACACTGGCAAGGGGAAGCAGGTTTATAATCCCCATAAGCCCGCCCCCAACAACACAGCTCCATCGAGGTTGTAAAATCCAAACTGCCATCAGCTGAGGATCAATTGATTACCCAGAACACATTCATTTGTTTGTGGAGGACACCTGGATCAAACCCTGACAGTCTGTCCCTGGCCCCCACAAACTAATCATCATACATAATGTAAATACAATGTGTTCAGCTTAACTTTTAAGTCCTCACAGCTTTCAATTGAGCCATAATACCAAAAATTAACCCATAATGTCACACAGAACAACCCAGTAGTTCGTTTTTTGTCAAACGTTTAGTGTGGATGTGAAATAATAACAAGATATAAACATTTTGCAGTAATTCTTCTGCATGTGTAGTATGTGTGGTGTGTGCACTTTGGCAAACATTAATCTCCTTTGCTTGAAGGATTGTGTGAGCTCTTCATTGGCCTTCTTAAACCTTACTTGAAGAGATACCAGAGGAATGGCATTATTACCAGGCAGAATTCTTCTGTAGGTATTCTTTTTCTCTATGGATATTCCTGTTGGGTGTGACAGGATGTTGTACCTGATACAAGAATGTTAAAGTGTACCTGCACTAAAAAATGAAAACAAATTAAAAGTGTTTATCAGTTCAGTTAATCTCAGATTTCTTGAGGCAGTTCCAGAGCCAAGAAGTCATGATCTTCAAGAAGGCATTGGTGGAAGACAGGAGGACTAGTGTCTCCTCCCGTTGTTCTGTGGGGTTGTTGTCAGTGCTGTTGTTATTTTAGACATGGGAGTTATAGAGAACTTGGTTACATAGATCGTTGGAATGTATGGAATGTTTTTGTTGGCTTGAAGTTTCAGTTGGGTTGGTAGGAAGAGAAGAGTGGTTAGAGAGAAGAGGTGGCAGGAGAGCTTGTTCTGAGCTAGGACGTCTTGGGAGAAGGCTTGTCGGGCCTTAGAGATGGACGAAGGGGTTATGAGGCGGTGACAGATGAGTGAAGGTAGCCTTCACACTGGGGGGATGCTGTGTGTTACTGATTTGGAATAAAGATGGTAGTCACTGACCAAGAAACTTGGATCTCAGTGCTTCAACTTCTGAAGGTAGATCCACCAGAGGGAGGTGTGCAGTTTACCTGGTAGATTTTACTGAGTCTGAAATAAGCTCTGAAGAAAGACTAAGACATACATAGAAATGTGTTATAAATGCTGAAGTTTTGCTGGGGACAGGGTAGTATGTGATACTATGGAGCATTTATCATGGAATTTCTGGCAGGCTCTTTTGGATTTGATGCGGAAAGATGAATGAAGGGGTCTTTTGCATGTGACAGTGCCCTACAGGAATGGGAGATGAGAATTACATGAATGAAGGAGGCTGGTGTTCACACCAAGACACTGGAGGCCGGAAGTCTAGAGAACATGTGTGTGGAGGAAGACAGAGAGGAGAACTTTATTCCCCCAAAGGAGTCATTTTATTTTTTAATGTTCGTTTTCACTGGGTAGGCAAATCCCTGGAGAGACACAGCATGCTGATTTTTAAATTTTTTTTTTTTTTTGTCCAGATGGCTGTTACTAATGAAATGAATTGAGTTGTAAAAGTTAGGGGTATGTTTTATTTCTATCAGCCAAGCTCTGCTGAGAATCCCATCAACCCTGGACTGTGATGTCCCATACCTGGAAGGAGAGGCATCTGGCTTTTCTCTCTGATAGCAGGATGGCTGGCTCCTCTCCCAGTGAAGGCCCCTCTCTCCTCTGGGATCCTTGGGGTGTTGGGAGCCAGTGACCCTTCTGTGTGGTTTGGCAGCTCATCTGAGGGTTTCTCTTCAGAGCCCATGTGCCCAGCTCCTGCAGAGCTTGTATCTGGGAATGTGAGGACCTTTCTGCTTTGGAGCCTAATCAAGAAGTGTTTGGGAGGAGGGGCCCTTCCTGATGGTGTGAAGTGGCCTCTTAGCAATTCCGTGTAGAATTTTGTAGACCTGACCGAGAACTGCACAAGTGATCTTTTCATGTGTGGATGGTTTTAAACAGTCATTCTTTTGGAGCGTACTTTGGGATCATAAATTATACTAAAAATATGTTAATGTTTTCCTCTGATATTCGCCTATTTCAGTGGAGACAAGGAAATTAAACACTTGCCATATGTAATGAGTGCTTGTCTCAAGGGTGGCATATAAAAGACACTGAACAAATTTTAGTTTTGACATGAATCTGGCTGGCTGACAAAGAATGAATAAAGTGCCAGATCCTCTCTCTGTGCTCTGTTTACTTCTCCCCAGGCCCCCTCCCCACCTCCTAAGGTAGACAACTATCTTATCTTACAGAATTTCTCTGAACCCAGAACCAGATTTCTCCAGTATCTTAAATTGATTGTGGGCCGCCTATAGGGGAGCTTTGAAAGACAGAATTCCCCCCACCCCCACCCCCAGGACTTTTCTTTCCCTAGTCGACCTTTATTTATTCTGAAATAAGACTCTGAAGTCCTTGGACCAGTGGATGAAGATGTATGTATTATGCATATGCATAAGGTGGAGCAGCCTTTGTTAGCTGTGGGGAAAGGTAAGTCTTCCTAGCTTGGAGAGATTCTAGAAAACACTTCATTTTGTTGTGGAGAAGTCAAGCTTTGTTTCAGAAAGAGTTAACTGGTATAACAATTGAAAATATCCTAGGTGTCCTGTCTAGCACTTTGTGAACTGAGTAAATGCAAGAAATTCCTTTTAAAGGCAAAGCAAGAGGATTTGTCCTATTAGAGAACACCCTGGAAGGTGGCCTAGACATGATTGTTCTTGAAATGTGTGCATGTAATTCTGTCAGCAAAATCTCAAAACTATACTTGGGAATTCAACACTGAGGTAAAGTTCAACTTGGGAATTCAACAAAAGGTAAAATTGACGTTTAAAGAGGTAGAAGAACATGGAGAAAGACCAAGACAGATGAAAATCAAAGACCCATTCCTTCCTTGCTATTTCCTTAAGTTAAATTGGTGTTCTCTGTGCTTGACTTTTGTCTGGTAAATGCTGTTTCAAGAGTCACATTTAGAAAGCAAGGAGTATTTTTAAAACTCTTTCCCCAAATCCCTACTAACTTGTGCAATGAGTGTGACTTAGCGAGAGAGGCAGACTCAGAGTCCTAAATACAGCATCTTTCAAGATGACCAAGCACCCGGTAACAGATCATTTGAAGGATGGGGGCCAGGAACTGGATACAGGTAAAGACAAGGTATATCCAGTTGAAAACAGGAGTCAATTGAATATCAAAAAGTGATTTCTGGGTGTTGACTTAGTGGCTAATTCAGGCTCATCTCTCTTCTGGTCAGCTAGTGTTTATCAACATTCACAAGATGCCAGTGTGCTGCCTGCCTCTCCACCCCACCCCCACCTGAGGTCTTGAGCATACTCTATGTGGTCTCTACCACCTTTCCTAATAACTGCCTCAAGATTCCAGCCTCGGTTGTTTTCCTCTCGTAAACAGACTGTAAACCGCCTGCTCTCTTAGCTCCTTGGCATTTCCAGCACCAGGCATACCTCCTGCTTAGTAGGCACGCAGCTGTTTGAATGAATATACAAATGGACAGGTCCTCCACCAGCTAACCAGCAAAATGAGGCAAATGCTGACAAGAAACACCCACCAAAGTAGTATGAGAGCTAGAGAGCAGAAATGACTTTACAGAAATTATAATACACCTCAAGGGGCAGTGCTTAAAGGTTGGGAGGGTTTCCAGCACAGAGAAGTGTGAAGACAGGGATTATCAAATCGTCAGATGAGGATGTGATGGGACAGAGCCTGGGAGGGGAGATTGAGCCCCATCACACACCCTTTGGTTTGGTGTCATCTAGATGGCCAGCTAGTGCAGACCGTTGGACCTGGGGGCTGCTACCTGACCTTAGGCACATCTGCTTGCCCCTGGTCTCCCGTTCCTCATGAAGTGAGGAGACATTGCGCTGATGTGAAAGGAAAGATGGGAGAGAAAAGAAAGTTCAGTTATGAGAACTGTGAAGAGCAGCCGGTGCCTGCCTGCAATGGGCGTTTAATGAACGAATGAACGAATGAATGAATGAATGAATGAATGATCCAGATGAGAGACATTGAGTGCCAAGGTCATCAACTAGGCCTGGGGCTGTGGGAATGGATAAGTTAATTTGGTTTCTTGCTCTTTCTCTGAAGAGGGTTTGGATAAGAGAAGTTTGCAGCCTTAAAATTTTATTTTTTAACCAACTCAGGTATATTCTAATTCTTGATATAAATAGATAGAAGACTATCAATTTTTTACTTAGACAAAATTTTACTTATAATTTGAAGAAGAAATTCAAGGGAGCTTCTGCTTAAAACCAACTTCAAAAAATCTTAAGAAGGTTTTATACTTTGGTGTCTTGTCTGCATTCTAGTTTTTTCTTCTTTTGTTTGTTTAAAGATATTTCCTTTTTTTTTTTCTTTCACAGCTGAACACTTTCCAGGCAGTTCTGGTATCTGACGGATCTGATAGTTATGCCCTCTTTCTGTATCCCGCCAATGGCCTTCAGTTCTTTGGAACCCGCCCAAAAGAGTCTTACAATGTCCAGCTCCAGCTGCCGGCTCGGGTGGGCTTTTGCCGGGGGGAGGCTGATGACCTGAAGAGAGAAGCACCATATTTCAGCTTGACTAGCACTGAACAGTCCGTGAAGAACCTCTACCAGTAAGTAACATGGATGCAAGCCCTGTGCTGTCTGAATGGAAGGACTTTAGGAGGAAGCTGATCTCAAGTGGCCTGGTACCATTAAATAACAGTTTGGTAGCTTCTAAGAATTGCATGGGGTCAACACTAGGAGGATCAGGTTCTCCAAGATATAAAAAAGTCCTTTGGCCGGGCGTGGTGGCACACACCTTTAATCCCAGAACTCGGGAGGCAGAGGTAGGGGGATTGCTGTGAGTTCAAGGCCACCCTGAGGCTACATAGTGAATTCCAGGCCAGCTTGGGCTAGAGCGAGATACCTCGAAAAACCATAAAAATAAAATAAAATAAAATAAAATCCTTTATTTTCCCTGCCCCATTAGGTATAGACAGACACCAGAAAACACAGTGTGTGCGTTTGCAGAATTATTGAAGCTCGCTATGAAAAACATTGCTCTTGGAACCATATAAAAATGTCCAGTAATATAATTGCCTTGATGGAGGCTTTCAGGTTAATCATTTCTCAGGAGGAGACATTGTGATTTAGTCTTTCAAGCAGGTACTGTTAAAGATTAAATTAAAAATAACATAATTTGGAAAAAAAACAAAACAGTAGACTTTCAGAAGTCTTGAAATTTCTCTGTGATTTCATTACCTGAAATCACACTGATGGGCTTTCCCTGGTGTTGCCAGGATCAGACCCATTTCTCTGTCCCACCAGTGGCTTCTGTGCCAGTGTGATGAGACGTGGTGCCAGTCCAGTTAGTGCTAGAGTGAGATTTATTAACCCGAGGTAGGGTTTTTTCCCCTTTCCTTTCTTGAATACTTGTCCAGACCATGTTTGTTACTTCCTGCCTGGCCCCCCTCAACTTCTCCGTTTCAGTAAGTCATTCCTGGGTATAGAACACCTTACGCCTTTGCATGGCGCATGCTCTGCTTTGCAGCCGGAGTTAAGGACAGCCAGACACTGTTGCTCAGAGCTGACATCTGTTGAGAACTTAATATTTGCTAAGCACTTCCCTCAATTAAAACTCACCAGAATCGGAGGGCATAAGTATTACTGTTTTCTCAGTGTAGTTAAGTAAGGTGCCACGGATGAGGCACAGATCTGGAGTGCTGAACCACTGACCCGCTCTCTGCAGAGTCCTTGTCGCCTTTCCCATTGTGGGACCGTGTTCACATCTTCCTCTAGCCTGCTAGATTAGGTGACTCCAGAGCAAACATGTTTCAGAATTCAAGCAAGTCACAGATGCCATCCCTGTTCACTCCCCAACACTCTGGGTGTGCTTCTCGAAGGAGGGTTTCCTAGCCTTGCAATCTTTCCTTTCCTCCAGCTCATCTGGCCCGTGCTGGACATTTCATGTAATTTTCTTGAATCTTCCTAACATCCCAGGTGGGAAGACCTTGTCATCCATTTTTTTATTCAGTTTTTCTTTCTAGGAAATAAATATAGTTCTTTCTATAACTAGGCTTTCCAAATGACCTGGGAGTGAGTTTAGGACAAACTCAAGATGGCTGGTTTCTTATCAGGCACAATGACAGAAGCCAGCATAGTAATTTCTGTTTCATTAGAAGACTATTTTATTTAGCTTTTATCTTCCAGAATCTGGAAATATTTTCCTACTTTTTAATGCTTTTATAATTATCCTTCTAAATTCAGAAATTAGCAGCTGTACCACCTCTAACGTGATCATAAACTCAGTATCTCAAACTCCTAGGATTTTCTCCAATTTTGTTCAGTTTTCTATATATGCTTGCTGACACACACACACACACACATGCGTGCACACACACACACACACACACACACAAAATCTGGGACACTTACTAAGGGAGGGCTCAGAGTTGGGGTAGCTCAGTTGGTAGACTGCTTCTTCCACAGCATGTCTGAATCCCTCACCCTATACAAATGGGGCATAGTGGCCCAAGCCTGTCATCCCAGTACTTGGGACTGAGGCAGGAGGATCAGAAATTCAGGGTCATCCTTGGTCAGTTTGAGGCCAGCTTTGGACACATGAGACAATATTCCAAAAACAACCCAAAGTCATACTGAGTGAATTTAGTATATTGCACAAGGAAAAGCAATTTTATTTTCTATGCTTTCCTCCCTTCAATTAATTATAGCAGCATCAGTGTGCATGTGAAAACACACACACACACACACACACACACACACACACACACACACACCCAGTAGAGATGGAAGGCATGGGCAGATGGGACCATAGAGACGAAGGCTGAAAAATACTATTGCTGTAGAAATCTAGATGAATATGCTAATGAAATTTTAAAAAATATTGTATTTATTTACCAGAGAGAGAGAGAGCGAGAGGGAGGGAGGGAGGGAGGGAGGGAGGGAGAGAGAGAGAGAGAGAGAGAGAGAGAGAGAAAGGCAGACACAGAGAGAATGGGCATGGCAGGGCCTTCAGCCACTGCAAATGAGCTCCAGATACATGCACCACCTCTTGTAGCAGCTGGCTTTACATGGGTATTGGGGAATCGAACTCCTGTCCTTCTGCTTTGCAGGCAAATGCCTTAACCGCTAAGCCATTTCTTTAGCCAAGCCATTTCTCCAGCCCTCAATGAATTTTTTTATTATCTTAATAGTCATTCAGTCTTACTCCTTCCTCCCTGTTGGCTTTTGAGGAAATTCCAAAGCATGGGAGAATTAATGCATGGTATTTTGTATAAACACCAGAAGAATATATAAACTGGAGTATTCAGGCCTTGGTTAGCTCAAGGTTTCTCTGATATTCAGATATCTTGTATGGATCTGTTCTCTTCATTATTTAGTATTTTTGGTTTAGCATTTTGATGCTAAAATAATCTATAAATGAGTCTAGACATGGTGGTGCACACCTATCATCTTAGCTTTGGGTGTGTGGAAGCAGGAGCAGCTCATGTTCAAGTCCAGCTTGGGCTGTGGGGAAACCCTGTCTTGGAACAAATCAAAAGGATTATTGGACTATTTGAAAGTCTGAGTAGAATCCACATTCTTCTCTTGGAGAAAATGAGTTATCTGTTTCCAGACATTTCTGGAAAGATTTTACTTATGACTGCTTTCATCTTTATTAAGCTATATTATTTTCCTCTTTGATCTGCATTTGCTCAAAGTATTTTTCTTTTTATTTTAGACTTGAGCATTTAAAATTGTATTATGAGTCACTTAAAAAACTAATTTATTTTGGTTTTTGGTATTTAAAATATTATTTATGTATTTGAGAGAGACAGTGAGAGAAAGAGTGTGAGTTAGCATGGGCTTGCCAGGGCCT
>PVHP010008942.1:40138-51662 GCA_004024765.1 Zapus hudsonius
TCTCTCTCTCTCTCTCTCTCTCTCTCTCTCTCTCTCTCTCTCTCTCTCTCTCTCTCTCTCTCTCTCTCTCTCTTTCTCACTCTAGCCCAGGCTGACCTGGAATTCACTCTGTAGTCTCAGGCTGGCCTCAAACTCATGATGATCCTTCTACCTCTGCCTCCCGAGTGCTGGGATTAAAGGTGTGCACCACCATGCCCAGCCCTTCTGATTCCTCATTCTCGATTATTAATAAATCCATAACTTTTTGTTGAGGTATTATAACTCAGATGCTGAAAGACTATTCTGTTATATATAATATAGTTGTTGATAGTGTGGGCTTTGGTGTTGATATTGAATTCAGGTCTTGGCCTTGCCAATTAGAGTTACATCAAGATTAGTTAACTTCTCTAAGCCTGTTTTTTCCCCCCTCAGTAAAATTGGGCATGACTACTATTCTTCCCTTGGAGAATTCAGTGAAGGATGTTAAGTGGGCTGGCACAAGACCAAAGTACATATTAGTCATTATTGTATAAGTGTTTGAATTTCAAACCTAAGTTTTCTTAAGTTTGTTACAAGTTTTTAGACAACTAAAGAAAGGATAAAATATTTATATATCCCCTATTTGTTTTCAAATAGATAGAATTTTAGATAATCTATTTGAATTTGGATTGTCGAGCAGATTTATAATACAATGGTCTGGTGATCCCAACATAATGTTAAGCAAAAGGTAGTTTACATCAAAATTCTAATGTAATTCTGTCACCTAGCAAATCTGCTATTTATTGACATATATCAGTGAAAATCCTGAATTTGATCTTTATAGTCTTTTGGTTTTAAAATAAATTGCCCACTCCATGGGAAGGATGGTGAATGGACATGTTTGCTACAACCAGCTGTTTCCTTTCTACTTAGACTAAGCAACGTGGGGGTTCCTGGAGCATGGGCTTTTCATATCGGCAGCAGGTCTCCCCTGGACAACATTAGGCCAGCAACAGTGGGAGGAGACCTTTCCACAGCCCACTCTTCATCTCCTCTGGAACACCCCCTCAGCCATGCTGCAGCCCTGGAAGGCGACTATACAGAGGACAATTTAGATTACTACGATGAGAATGAGGAGGATGTTGAATACCTGCCTGGTGAACCAGAGGAAGCCTTGAATGGCCAAGGCAGAATCGATGTGTCCTTCCACCCGAAGGCTGACCCAGGCCCCGTGGAAGGTGGGACATCCTCTCTGGATTCTGACTGGGCCTCTCCTTTGCCACATCCACTACCTAGTGACCGGCCATCCCATCCTGAAACAGAATTAGCCACCTTGGAACCCCAAACCAATCAAGGGGCATCTCCAGAGGAGGTTGAAGCCACAGATTCAAATGGTCAAGTGGAGTCTTGGGACCAGACAGGCCCCAGAAGTCCACTCCCACCAGAGGCAGGAGAAGATTCACAGACCCCACCACCATCCCCTGGAGACAGGAGCATCCAGCCTTACCCCGATGCAGGGGTGGTACCTTCAGAACCAGATATTCCTGCCCCTTCCCCAAAGGGTGAAGCCTTTCCTCCCCATGACCCTGTGTCTGGTCTCGTGCCACCCCCCAGTCGAGGGAGGTATGTGGTAGGAGTGGAGGACCACGTTAGTTCCAATGCACAGGGTAAGTGCCTTGGGAAAGTGGGTGCTGAGGTTTCATTAAAAAAAATGTAGGGTTGCTCCATCAGGCATGTTGGCACATGCCTGCAGTCCCAGCACTCAGGAGGCTGAGGCAGGAGGCTGATTACAAGGCTAGCCTGGGCCTTGTTCATAGTGAATTCCAGGACAACCCAAGTTATGGAGTGAGTACTTATCTCAAAGAAACAAAACAAAACAAAAAAATCAGAAACACATAGAGTTGTGATTTTTCTCTCAATTACGTTTAGTAAGAAGATTGGAGCTGATTTTTATTCCCTGTACTTAGGGAGATAAGTTTCCTTTGCCAAGGAAATCTTGGCAGGCAGGCTGTGGTTGGAATCTCTTGACCATTAATAATAAGTTCTAAAAATCAGGCCTCATGAAGTGAGTGGGGGGAAAAAAGTAGGCTCCTGTGCCAGCTCCGCTCCCAAGTGCAATGAAATATTTCAATTTGCAAGTTCAGCGAAGGTGAAGCATGTTCAGGCTTTACATGCAGGAGGGAGATGGAAGGCTCCACTCTTGAGCTTTGAGTGGTGGGTTGTGTGGGCCCAGCTGAACGCACCAGGTTTGCTTAGGGGACAACCCATGTTCCCCCTGCTTAGAGATCCGCTTCTGGCATGTGGGGGAGGAGAGCCCATGGGAAAGAGTGATACACACCTGTGTCTGTTGTCATTTCTGGTTCATGGCCTTGCAGCTGTGGCATTTACCTCCCTGGAGCTCTGTCCTCATTTCATGACTCACTGACCAGAGGAGGGAAATGCCCAGAGGGGACAGCACTTCCTCAACACAGATGGAATGGGAAACTGACCATAGCTTTGTTCCACTTGCTCCAGGGTCTGCTTCTCTGACCCTCTGCCCAGAGAAAAAGAGGACAGAGGTAACCTGTCTTCAGTTTGTTTCACCTTTTCATGTGTCTATCCCTCTTGTGACAAAAATACACTGATCTAGAAAAGAGGGCTTTTGAGGGGATTATATTTTTTACAGGCTTTTGCTAAGAGGAATTTTTATTTCAGGAGACAAGAAATTACTTTGTGCTGAGTGTGTTATTGAGTAATAACTAGAGGAAGAGTGCTGGTGTCAGATTGAGGCTTGGATTTTGGCTATCTTGAGGCAATTCAAGCCTCTGATTTCTTGCACATAAATGTTATTTTGCCAGGATGAAATGAGTTTATGTGAAGTACTCAGAGCTAGTTAGCTCTTTAAAAAAAAAAAGATGGCCGCTGTTACTAATTTTAGAAGATTTAAACCATCAAAATGGGGTGGAGGATGGATGGAGAGTGAAGAGTAGTGGAGGTTAAAAACAGAAACGGTGAGGAAAAAGTGGAGATTCAGTGAAAGGTTTTGCCTCTGACCACTTTCCTCCTGCTAGAGGTCAGATGAGCAGTCTTGCCTGTAAAGCTGAAGGTGTGGATTTTACTGGGAGAGTTCAGAATCTTCACACACTTCCAGCTGCAGAAATTTCAGGGTGAGTTCTCTGTGTCTAAAGCCTCATATCAAGGGGTTTTGAGTTTTAGAAGCACTTCTGAATGGCCTTTCATTGGTGAGTTGTGATCTGCTGGCCTGGGATGAGTTTGGAAATACTAAAAAAAACAGATCCTGGCATTATCTTTTTTAAAAAATTGATATCTTTATTATCCAAAATTAGATCCATTGTATGAGCAATTTCCCTCCTCCCTGTCCCCAATCCACTGGGTTTCCTCCTCAGTGGGCATACTGGATCGATCTATGGGGTAGGAGGTTATGGATAGCACAGGAGGCAGCCAGGTCCCCCTTTTTGTGTGTTGTTGCTGAGGGGGGCAGTGTCTCTGGATATTCTCCCCTCATTATCGGTGAGAGGTTGAAATCACTGTAGTAAATGACAAGCTTGAAGAGCTGGCTATGGTGAGTGAGGGCTGACCCTGTGGGGCATGGACTGTGCTGAATGCAGCCCACTCCCGCCTCTCAGAAATTGTAAAATGAATATGGAAAAGCTGATTAATGCACTGTGACATTTAGGGGAGAAAAATCTTAACTAGAAGTTCTTTATGTCTTGGAAAATAAACCTAGCCCCACTTTAAAAATGGAATGTTGGGAGTTATGTGACTGTAGAAACATGTTTTTTTTTTCTTTTTAGCAATAAATTATGTTCTTTTTTCCCCCCTCAAATAAAACACCTAAGTCTCAGAAGGTACCGAAGGTAATGTGGACTCTGGGAGCTGGTGGGATGAGGGTGACTGAGACCCCCAGAATCAGCCATAGTGTAGAAAGGACATGAGTTGGGTGATAGGTGGGCTCAAGCCTCATTCCAGCTCTGCTGTGTGGTTTGAGGAAAGACACCGTTCGACCCTTGTTTTCCTCAGCTATGAAGCGATGAGGAGAAAACCTCATTAAGGAGTTGCAAAGTTATGAGAATTGAAATTTGGCCATGAAAGCACCATAGTCAGTAGATTTTAGCTTCCCTTCTAAGCTTACAGTAGTACTCAGTTGCTAAACCAAGAAATTAAGATTTTATTAAAGCCCAGAAAAAAATCTCTCTCCTATTAAATTTTTTCTTCTTAAAGAATTTTTATAGACTTAAAAAGCATTTTCATGTATTTGTGTGTGTGTGTGTGTGTGTGTGTGTGTGTGTTTGTGTGTGTTTGAGAGAGAGAGAGTGAGAAAGACAGAAAAAAATGTGAGAATGAGCCACCATGGCCTCCTGACCTCCAGATGCCTGTGCCACTTTGTGCATCTGGCTTTAGGTCGGCACTGGGGAATCGAACCCAGATCATCAGGCTTTCCACTCCAGCAACTTTAACCACTGAGCCATCTCCCCAACCAGACTTTTGTTTTTGGAGGCATGGTCTCCTCTAGCCCAAGCTGATCTGGTGCTCATTCTGTAGCCTAGACTGGCCTCAAACTCATAGCAATCCTCTTACCCCAGCCTTCTCCGTGCTGGGATTAAAGGCATGAGTGACCATGCTCTGATTTAATTAATTTTTTTTAAATTCAGAAATCTAGATTCCTTTCAGATTCTGTCTGCACCAGGTACAGTCAGCTTCTGGCCTTAACCAGATGTGTTTTCATTGATCCCAGAGCCAGTGATGCTGTGGGTGTGTCAGCATCCTCTGCTGAAGCGAAGTTGTTTTTCCAGGGAGCTCCAGAAGTTTGTCAAGCCAAGAAATTACCCAAGCACCTGCTCTGTCACCAGGGGAAGTTTTCCTGACATGTGATGTGTCTGCAGGGCCTCTAAGCAGGAACTTCGCTGGAGGTGACATTCTCTATTAGAGCTGAGGGTTGCCTCTGAGGTAGATACTGTGAACCTTCCTGTCTTGCAGAGGTGGAAACTGGAGGCTGAAATTGCTTGGTGACTTCCATAGAAAGAGGCAGGCATGACTCAGTCTGGGAGAGGGAGCTGTCAGGTTCCTTAGCCAGGGGCGGCATCTGTCTGTGGCTGGGGTTGGGGAGGCCCCAGTGAAGGAGGGCCCTGGAGTCAGACCTTTAGACATGAGTCTGATGGAAGAGGCAAGTGTGAGAACATTCTGGATAGAGGTGTGTCCCAAGTTGAGGTAATGGAGTGGGAAAAGGTGGATGGGAGGGAATTGTCAGCATTTTATCTGGCAGGGAGTAGGGACTGCTTGTGTTGTATCAGGAATGAGGTTGACTAACAGATCTTCCACTTTCTGCAACCTGCTAAGGCTCTCTTACAAGAAACTTAGTTTAAATCTGCACATGAACTAGAAAGGGGGGTGTGTGAAATCTGGGTTCCAGAAACCTTATGTGTTCATGTGCTATCAGAGATCCTGTTCTGTCTTCTTGGAAGTCAGTCATCCTGGGAGAGTCCAGGGTGTCAGCAGGGCTTCTGGGCCTTGAGTCCCTCCAGCCCTCAGGCTGCAGAAGTGTGCTTTTCACTGGATGGCCCCGTGGGAGAGCTCCAGCAGGCTCTTCACCAACCCAGTGCTCCAGGCACACAAGCCTTGCTCCCACAGGCACCTCCATATGACCAAGTCTGTGAACAGGGGCTCCCATGCCTGTGAGAACGTGTGTGTGTGTGTGTGTGTGTGTGTGTGTGTGTGTGTGTGTGTGTGTGTGATTCCTGGGTGAAACGTTGTTCCTTCTCCAAGAGGAGAGAGGGATTGTTAGTGGCCTGATAGCTGCATAAACTGCTGTTCCCAGGGTCCTGGCCACATGCGTGTGTCAGAAATGAACGTAGAGCTTGGGGGGTGGGGAACATGTCACTGCTTATCTTTACAACGTGGGATGCAGTTTTCTGTCCTTCCCATCATTCTGGGATGTCGGGAGACTTGGGGAAAGAAATCTGTCTTGCAATGAAAATGTTGGCTGTTCTTGAGGTAGCTAGCTGTAAAAGCTGTTCGAAGCAAGTCTCTGGAGCTGGTGTGGGGCAGTGGGTGTCAGACACCCTGTGTCCTGGTGGCAGTGAGCTTGGTCTAGGCTGAGGAGCCTGTTTGCCTCCTCTAATTGCCTTCTGGAAAAAGGACAGGCTAGTCAAGGGCTTATGACTTAAATATTTCTGAAAAAGTGGAGATTAAAGAAGTTCAAAGGAGAATTTGCCACTTTTGTTTACAACTCCCATTTCAGACACATTTCAAGTGCTTTGGTAGTGCCTTGTTTCTGTTAAGAACTCATAGGTATCCCAGCCTTTCTTTCTATTGGTGGATATAGAAAAGGGTTTTTTTTTCTAGCAATAAATGGAAAAGAAAGGTGAGATGTTAACGTACCTTTGGCACCACCTACCCAGCCTCAGCAGGCAAACTGACGAATTGAGCTCCATGACACCTGGCACCTCTGTCCACCTGCAATGCCCCAAAGCCAGTGGGCTTGGCTCTTTGGCATTGGACTGACCGCAGCCTGAGGAGGGCTCAAGCTCAAGTTCCTGGCATTCACATAGAGAGAGTTGGAAAGGAATTGGTAGGTAAAGGGTGAGCCTCAGACTTCGCTTTTGATCAGGCATCTCAGGTGTTCCTAATGCAAGGACACCGACTTCACTGAGGAGGACTGCTGTCCTCCCTGTGAAGGGCAGATGGTGCCATGCTGAGGGTGAGTTTCTGTCCAAGCTCAGAAGAGGTTCCCTGTCATCAGCTGTCAGAGTTCCTGATCATCCACAAACCTGTCTCTTTCCGGTTTCCTGCACCAAGACTGGACTTGCATAGTGGCTTTCCTAGAAAGAGTCACTCTGTCCAGCCCATCAGCCTGCCCTGAGGATCCAACCTTAAAGTCTGCCAGATGTAGCTCACCACTAGCACTTCTTACTCTCAGATAACTAGCTCATTCTGGATTTACTTGAACTTGTCACTCAGTTTAGAACCCTCCCAAATCCTTTCTGAGACCGACTGAATTGCTCAGGCTACCATATGCCCTTCCTGTCCATTAAGGGAGCCCCCCCCCCTTGTCCTCCTTTCAGAGGTCACTCCTCTAGACCTCTTCTCCCAGGTATGCGCCACTTGAAGGAACAAAGCTCCCATTCTAGTTCTTGCTTTCTTATCACACAGTTCTTAACACATCCTCCATGCTTGTTTATTGAGTCTCCCTCGAGAGTACAGGCTGCAGAATGACTCAGTCCCAGCTCAGTCCCTGACTTCTAAACCTGTGCCATGTCTGGAGGGATTGCTTAGTAAATAAACATTTGTAAAATTCTTGAATGAGTGAAAGAAAAATCACTTGACAAGTTTCCATTTTAAGTGCTAATTGCGCAAACCCGGGGATGCAGGCATCATAAAGAATGTAAATCTTTCTGTATTTTGGCTGTCTCGCCATAAAAAACTGAAAAGATTTTCAGGTTAGCTTACCAATAACTAGTTAACCTATCATAGTTTAATTCTCCCAATAGCCTTAATAAAGGAGCCTCTCACCACCACACCACCATCATCATTATTATTATTCAGAAAATAGTTTGATTTCCCATTGATTTATAACTCTTTACATAATAGTACGTGTAAGTTGCTGTTTTTTTTGGTTAAGTTAACTTAGCTCTCTCCTGG
This sequence comes from Zapus hudsonius, assembly GCA_004024765.1. Lineage (NCBI taxonomy): Eukaryota > Metazoa > Chordata > Mammalia > Rodentia > Dipodidae > Zapus > Zapus hudsonius. The sequence continues at coordinate 47,735 of PVHP010008942.1, forward strand.
TCTGTAGTCACTGTTCTAGTTCAATCTCAAGAGTAGGAACTGGGGCACCAAGTCTGCACAAAATAACAGAAATAGAGGGAATGCAACACAATTAATTTTGCAGGCAGAAGAACACACAGAATTTGGTTTTATTTTTACCTGAAAACAACTCCTCTCTAAACCTACATCATCACATTACTTTGGCAGCCAGAAGTAGTGAGAAAAAGTGATTTCTGACTGGAGGGCAGGACTTCTCAGATAAGGAGAAGCAGGGACTCATGTTCTCAGAGCCAGCTGATGACAGAGCTTGCGCCTCAGATTTTGGAACCTTCTATATCCTTGTGCGATGACTGAGCTAGAGAAACCTGACACATCTGAGTAGTACATTCATTTCTTTTTATTTCAGATGTCTTTTTGTAGAGCTGGAGGGTGTAACTTGGTGGTAAAGTGTGAGGCCATGGGTTCCATCTCTAACACACACACACACACACACACACACACACACACACACACACACACACACACACACACACACCCAGTTCCTAAACATCATCTTGACATCTGGTTTTCTCCAAAGAAACCTTTATAAGATCATGACCCATTCTGTTCCTTTTTCTGTAAGGACCTTTGCCATTTTCCTGTTTAAAAATAAATAAACAAAAGACTAGGTAAAGCTATACCTGTCACTTTCCTGTTTTTTTTAAACACCCTTGAATTATGCCCAACTTTCTGTTTAATTAAACCAGAATTTCTCAGCTAAGTCATCAAGGCGCTTTACTGAATCACTCTGAATGTCCCTCACCAGATTTCCCACTTGCATCAAGGTTCTCTGATCTGCCAGCCCCTCAGCTTGCTACTTTCTCAAGGATATATCAGCAACACTCATGTCCTGTCTGAAGCTGAATGAACGCTCCTTCTACTTTCACTACTTCTTGCCTGTGCCTTGTTTTCAGCAGGCTATAGTAACTCACCTGGAAAGTCTCTGCTTTGGATTTTACTATGAACCAGCATTATAAATAAAGCCCGACTCACTCCTGCCTTACTTGCTGGAGCCCATGTGGATTTAACCCTATTCTTAGCCTTAGTTGGATCCCACTAGGGTTCTGTAAGGATTCTGGAACCAGACTTCCTGAGCTTAGATCCACCTTTACTGCTTGCTGCGTGTGGCTCTAGGTGAGTCACTTTAATCCTCTTTGCCTCACTTGGTGAAAGGGATTAAAGCAGCGCCTGCTACCCAAGGCTCTTATGCAAATGAAGAAGGTGGTGGGAAGTGTCTGGCATTTGCCAAGCGCTATTTAACTCTTAACCTTGTTGAACTACTTTAATCTGCGAGTCTTGGTGCTGGCTATATTGTTACATATGAAGTCAGATCTTTCCTTTTTTGGTTTTTCAAGGTTTCCATCTAGCCCAGGCTGACCTGGACTTCACTATGTAGTGGCCTTGAATTTGTGGGGGTCCTCATACCTCTGCTGGCACCCTGCTTGGAGTTAGATCTTCTAACATTCATTTATTTTCTGTTCTTGCCTGGGATACTCTGTAAATATTGATCTTTTGATTTCTTCCTTCCTCTCCTGCTTCCTCTTGTTCAGACCTAGACCTGGAGCACCCCATAACTTGTTTCTTTTTTCTAACAATAGGGTGTCCTTTGTCCTCAGGAGCTGGCCTTCTATGCCAGTGTCTCCCTGGAATTCCATGCCATTCCTGCTTTATCTTATTCTCTTGTAGACTCCTGGCCACTCCAGCTCCTGCGGTCAGGGAGGCTCAGGTATGCACAGCCACACTGCCTCCTGGTGGCTGCAATTGGGATTGGTGCATTGTCCAGGAAGAAAGCTTAGTCCTGCCCATCTGTGGTCCCCCTCAGATGTATTCCATTACTTTTTTTTTTTTTTTATAGACATGGCACAATGAGAACATTTACTCCAATTCCCCTGTTTCTCTCTCTTTTTCTTTTTTGGCACAAAAATAGCTCTCTTTTGTAAGTGGGCAGAGTATGTGGGAAGTGAGCAACAGTGCCTGGAGCATCGAGCTTGCTCTGGTCCCTCCTGGGTTTTTAGAAACCTGTCACTGTATGGCAGGTTCTCTCTAGTGCGGCCATCATGTTTGCCTATCATAGGCAACCCTGCGAGGATGTGGAGCAGCTTACAGCTCGAGTCCTTGCTCCTGTCTCCTTCCCTCCCGCACACCCCGCACACTTCAAGACACCTGTATGTGCATTCGGTTTCTTTGGATTTGTGTGTAGTGTTTGTGCACATTTGTGTGTGTGTAAGTGGAGGTTAGAGGTTGATGTCGGGTTATCTTCCTGGGTCACTCTCCACCTTCTTGAATGGGGGTTTTCACTTGAACCCAGAGCTTATGACTCAGCCAGTGGAGCTAGGCAGCCTGCCCTAGGGTTCCATCCCCTGTGGTGCTGGGTGACAAGGGGGCCACCACGGCTGCCTGCTGGCTGTGGGATCCACACTGCAGCTTGTGTGTGTTTATAGTTCCGTGTGGACACTGTTTAAGGCTTCTCTTTCTCAGAAAATCAAATTGTGGGAATTTTGGCAAGTAAAACTAGCTGTTGAGTGGCTTATCTTTTATTTATTTGAAGGAGAGAGAGAAAGGGGCAGATAAAGAGAATGGGTGTGCCAGGGCCTCTAGCCACTGCAAACAAACTCCAGACACATGTGCCATCTTGTGCATCTGGCTTTACATGGACACTGGGGAATTGAACCGGGGTCCTTAGGCTTTACAGGCAAGCACCTCAATTACTGAGCCATTTCTCCAGTCCTAGAGTGGTTTATTTTCACAGTTTCCTAAAAGAAGAGAATAGTTAGACAGACCCCAATTATAGCCCCTTGTTGTGGTCAGCTTTCTAGTTGCTGCGCAGAAAGAACCCAAACAAAAGTGGCTTGTGGAGGAATGGATTTATTTGGCTTACGGACTCGAGGGGAGACTCCATCCTGGCAGGGAAAACGATGGCATGAGCAGAGGGCTGGACATCACCTCTGCCACAGCACTGCAAACAGCGGCAGGAAGGTGTGCCAAATACTAGCAAGGGGAAGCTGGCTTATAACCCCCAAAAGCTCGCCCCAACAACACAGCTCTAGTGAGGTTCTAATTCCCAAATTGCCATCAGCTGAGGATCGATCTATCAGAACACATTCATTGGTTTGTGGGGGACACCTGGATCAAACCATGACACCCCTCTTTGTCTTCCTCTCAAGTCATTCATTATGCTTAGGCTGGCATGTGGCCATGTTGGAGCCACAAAAATGGTGATTCCCTGACCTTCACCCTAACGTGTGCTTGCTGCTTCTCCTTGCCTGTGCCGCCCAGGCCACAGCGCAGCTGTGTCTCAGCTCCCAGCGCTGCAGTAAGGCCCATTGGCAGCAGAAAGCTGCCTTCTTGCCAGAAGATAAGGCAAGTTAATTCCCCTGCGTTGACTGTTATTCCTGTCTCTTAAGCATCAAGACCTATTTGTTCATTACAGTCCAAATGGATTTTCTGGAGCATATGCTGAGCATGACAAATCCCTTGTCTTTCTAACGCCTTCTCTGATTTTTCAGTCTTCACATACAATGCCGCCCACAAGGAAACCTGCGCTCACCATCACGGCCAGTGCTCCCGGCACGCCTTCTGCACAGACTATGCCTCGGGCTTCTGCTGTCACTGCCAGTCTCGGTTTTATGGGAGTGGGAAGCACTGCCTGCCAGAAGGTGACTGGTGGGCCGGGGCTCCTCTGTGTGTGTCTCCGCTCTTCCCCGTGTCCAGCCACCACTGAGGGCTTACCTCTAGGCTACCTGAACCCAAGCTAGTGACTTGCAGGTGCTCAATAACTGAGAAGGAAGCAGATTTGGGGATGATTTCCCATTTTGAGAATTACTGGAAATGTTGCCCTGTCTCTATCTCCTTACAAGCCGAGGGGGCAGGGAGAGGAGATCACAGGTGAACTGGTTGGTTAGAGAATCTG